>PVJN01016998.1:16470-41475 GCA_004026805.1 Lasiurus borealis
CCTGAAAGGACTGTAGAGGTAATTTAGTAGGCTAGCCTTCTTATTTAATAAATGAGAGAACTAAGGTTAACGAGAGTCAGTCACTTCGCTGCCTCACGCACACCTGGGTTTTCCATGTCTTTTGTTGTTGTTGCATGTGGCTCAGCAGCAGTTGACACATTTGCTCTCTCAGTTCCTGTGTTTCTGTTTGCCATTCCAGCTGGTGGACTTCAGGGAGGTGGTTTCCCAGATGCTGGGCTTGCACGTGAGCAGCCTTGCTCTTCCTGAGTATGAAATCATCAAATGTCTTGAAAGACTGATCCATTCCCATCAGCATCACTTTGTCACCTGTGCCAGCCTCAAAGATGGGACAACCAGGCAAGAGAGACACCTGCAAAGCCACTGAAAACTTCCTCATGGAACCCCGGATCTCTTGAGGAGCTAAGGCATGGGACATGATGCTCAACTGAACGATCTCCAAACCTTTGAAATTTGATCAGTAGGTGAATATTCTCTACTTTGGTGATAGAGTGAGGATCCATCATGGACAACAAAGAATCTCAAAGGTAGATAAATATTCGCCACTAAACACCTGGTGTTGGTACTTTGAGACCCAGAAGAATTCCACTAGATTGCATATCTAGGACGAGAACTGTCGGTAGAGAATTATTACTTATGAAGTATCTCTTATGACTCAGGGGCTTTACTACCCAACTTAATTCTCATAACCACCACACAGAGAAGCTTTAATGTTTTTATTTCACAACCTCTCTGGGGCTCAGAGTGGGTGTCACCTTCTCAAGATTGCAGTTGGTTGGTGACAGAACCAGGAGGGACTCTGTTGACTCAAAAGCTGTGTCTTCTCTGCTACTCCACCATCCTCCAGTTTCTCCTGGCTCCCTGTGATCTGCATACGGTCAAGACTTGCAGTTCAGAAGTAATGAAGGTTTATGAGTATAATCCATATGATTTCTTTAAAAAAAAAACACCAATGTACCTAATTTTTTGGATAAAACATACCTAGTCTGAGGTCCTATAAGAAACCTATGTGTTTTCAAATGTTGCTCCCAGATTGCATTTGTTGGTAATTTAAAAAAAAAATATATATATATATTATTGATTTTTTTTTTTACAGAGGAGAAGGGAAAAGGGTAGAGAGTTAGAAACATCGATCAGCTGTCTCCTGCACACTCCCTACTGGGGATGTGCCTGCAACCAAGGTACATGCCCTTGACCGGAATCGAACCTGGGACCCTTCAGTCCGCAGGCCGATGCTCTATCCATTGAGTCAAACCAGTCAGGGCTAGGTGGTAATTTTTTTAATGTTTGAACAGGGCTGATCTCAGTACTTTCAAAATGGAGAATTAACATGAAACTGATGAGATGAAGACAGCCTACACAGTTTTATTTACCAATATATCAAACGCAGTCATAGTGTACTTTTTCAGAATCCGGATTTTTATTACGTATTTCTCTCACTTTACTAGTATGCCTTCTTTTTTAATTTCTATTTCACAGATATTTTTCAAGAATTTATATATATTTTTTAATTTCAAAGAGAAAAACATATTACTCTTTTGAGTGAACTTCATATTTCTGCCACATCAATTTTTTTTCAGTCCTTGAGAAAAGCATTGGTGTCTAATTAAAGGAGAGGAAAAAAATAGATTACAACCAAATATTAAAAGAAAATGCAAAGTCTAGTTCAGCTGGCGTGACTCAGTGGTTGAGCATTGATCCATGAACCAGATGGTCATGATTCAATTCCCGGTCAGGGCACATGCCCGGGTTGTGGGCTTGATCCCCAAGTGTGGGGCATGCAGATGGCAGCCGATCCATGACTTTCACCGCTGATGTTTCTATCTCTCTCCCCCTATTCCTTCCTCTCTGAAATTAATTAAAAAATACGTTTAAAAAATGTAGTTGAGAAGAAATGAGTTTGACGCTTGCAGGTTGGATGACAGGCCACACAGAGGGAGAGGGGCCAGGAATGGCCACAATGGTGGGTTGCTTCTGCCGGCTTCTCCTTCATTAGCAAGGACAGGATGAGGCAGTGTTTCACAAAGGAGGAAACAGCCCCCTGAGGACAGGCGAGAGGTGTGCATCCGTAGGAGGGGCAGTCTCTGTTCCCTGGGGAAGGAAGACCTGTGGTCTCTGGAGGTCTCCACATGTAATCCAGATGCGTGGCTGCTGCTGTGGACCCACACTCAGCCACAGTGGAGGCGGCGGCTGCACCTCTGGGTGCCTGAAGGATGGGGATGCTGAGGGGCCCTGCGTGGCCCAGACCACGGAAAGCAGTTGTGGCAGTGGCAGTGGTGGGGGCAAGGGTGGGAACGTGGATTTTGTACAATCTCCAAATACAATCTTTGACAAACTTTTTGTTTCCACTGTCAGTTTATTTCCACACTATTCCAAAATACATCTGACAGCATCACTTTAAAAGCATATGCTCTTACAATATTTGTTTTCCCACGCTTGACTTATCATTACTTATATGTCTCCAAAAAATGTATACACACTTTAGCAGCTGATAGCTTAATTTTGAAAATGAAATGCAGTTTAATTATAAACATGGCCTTTATGATTAGTCAAAGTATATGTACAGTGGTACCTCGAGATATGAGTTTAATTCGTTCTGTAACCTTGAGGCGTGGGAAACTATGAGACGCTTGAGTCCTGGTGAACTGGTGGGTCATGTGCAGCCGGCCCATCCGCGAGATGACTCCTATCTCAACTGTTGCTCGTATTTCAAAGCAAAAATTGCTCGCTCGACGGCTCGTATCTCAAAAATCTTGTATGTTAGGGCACTCATATCTTGAGGTACCACTGTATATATATTTTTGGGGACACCCTATATTTCTAGATTTCTATGAGGCTAAGAGTGGTCTATCGTTACTAGGACTGTACTTTCTCCTCATTACACAAAATTGATTCCATTTATCTGAATATATGTTTATATATAACATTCCCAATATGTGACTCAAAAATATACACAATAATCTTTAACACATATATAAAAATTAAAAATGTCTGAACATAACCCTTCCAGATTTCTGATAGAAAGCATATATGGGATAAGAAAAATAGATTCTGTCCGTGTATATAATCCACACGCACATTAACTATCTGTGCTTTGGACAAATCGAGAATCCCTTTAATAAACCATGTCTTCCTGGTTAAATTGCCTGCTGGCTGTTGGCTTTGCCTTGGTGCATCTGTTCTAGAATTGGCAGGCAGCTTCACATTCTTGTGTCAGACTGTGTTCTTCCATAACATTCATGTATATTTTATGTTGTCCAATAAAATGCATTAGGTTGATGTGACTTTTCTAAGTAGAGCTTTAAAATATTTAACACAAACTCTTCTACCCAAATACATTTGAGAGATAATTGCTACTGAGGCCATTATTCTGGTCATTGTTGAGACATTTAAATAATTGCCTGCGGTGTCTCAGGGAGAAAGTTAACCTGATTTATCTAAATTTCAATTTTTGCCTCATGGTCTGTCTTATGGATGAATAGCGAGTGATCCCAGGTCAAGGTGTGGTGGGCTTAAAAGAAAGAGCGTATTATTGATATGGCAATAGTACTTAGGACTTAGAAACAGAAAATAATTTTTCTGGGGAAGCATTTCATGGTTACACAACACAACCTTGGACCAGGAAGGCTCTGTCTACTTTATGCAGCAGTGATTTCATCCACATTATTGCACATCCCACTTCTCATCAGCAAGAGGCATCTGCATGCTTCTCTTTCCCTTATGCAGCCTCCATACAGTTATTCCTTTGCCTAATCTTTATTATTTTTTCTTTTTGTTTTATTGTTATTTTGCCTTATCTTTGGTTTCTTGGTCTTCTCAGCTCTCAGACCTTTCTGGGTTTTGTTTCAGCCACTCACACCCTTGACTGCAGTTTACAGATCCAATGTAGACTCTCTTAAGCCAAAGAGAGAATTGGGGGAGAGTCATTTGAAAGATTTAGGGGCAGACTAGGTTCAGCATGACTAGATCTGGAATTGAGAATTCTCTGGGTTTTTGCTTCTGTCCGTCTTCCACCTCTGCCTGGTCGGCTTGTCTTTGTATGTCGGTCTCATTTTCTCCTTCTGCAGAGCGGTCCCCTGTGCTGCCAGGAGAGAGGCTCACGAGCAGCTCCATGGTCTTTCCCAGCTCAGGAGCTGAGAAAAAGAGAGACCCTCTGCCTCCAACACCCATGGAGACATCTCAGAGAAGAGTCTGAGCTCTTCTGGGTCATGTCGCCACCCTTGGACCACACCCTGTAGGGATCCAGGAGATGAACTCGCTGGTCTGCATCCCCTGCCAACCCTCCCAGTGAGGGCGGGGTGGGGTGAAGCCCCAGGGTGAGCTCTTCACCCAGAAACACACGTAATGACAGACAGAAAGTTCCCCAAAGCAAGAGAAGCTGGACAGACATTCAATCCGCATCGGTGACAGGTGGTCAAATTCAAGATCATCTAATCATCTAAAACAGCGGTTCTCAACCTGTGGGTCGCGACCCCTTTGGGGGTCGAATGACCCTTTCACAGGGGTTGACCAAGACCATCAGAAAACACCTATTTCCCATGGTCTTAGGAACCAACACACTGCTCCTCGGTGTAGCAAAGTGTAGCAATGTAGTTTACTGTTGTCACATGAAGACTGTTACCCATGCTACACCACGATTCAAGACAAAATTTCATTTATTTGTAATTAGAAATAAATATTTCACCATATATAATTACATATTGTTTTTGTGATTAATCCCTATGCTTTAATTATGTTCAATTTGTAACAATGAAAATACATTCTGCCTATCAGATATTTACATACAGTTCATAACAGTAGCAAAATGACAGTTATGAAGTAGCAACGGAAATAATTTTATGGTTGGGGGTCACCACAACATGAGGAACTGTATGCAAGGGTCGCAGCCTTAGGAAGGTTGAGAACCACTCTCTAGAACTTCTCCGCCTCTAAAATCTTAACCTCGTATCATCCCAGTCATCTATCTTTTCTTACTCCCAATTAGCTCTCCTTTGAGATTCCTTGGTCCTCAGATGACATCCCTACTGGCCTTGCCTGTCTTCACTCCATCGGCAGCCCAGGTGGATATTATTGCTCATTTTTTCTCAATCACCCCGTTCCTAACCCTTAAACTTCCCTTTCCCCTCTATCCTCAAATTTGAATTAATCCCAACCACCAATGTTTCTGCCGCCTCCACTGAATGAGACTGGCAGAAATCACAAAATCACAGCGAAGTTTCATCCTAAATTCGCGGCCGCTGATCTCATTGGAGCCTTCTGTGCTAAATGGCAGTCATTCACCGCGTCCCCGGCGAGATTTCACTGCCATTTTCCGAAGTGATTATTGCAAATATTCTTCTCTGCCTCGAGGCTCTTCCCCGGTCTCTTTCCTCTTCATTGTCAGCAAGATAATCTCATGAGCTATTTCACTCAGAAAATAGAAGCCATTACAGGAAATGCCTTTAATATCAGACCCCAATAGAGCCTGCTGTGTGTCCACACCCAACCTGGCTATTTCCCCTCTTCCGGCCGCAGGTTACTGCTCCACCTGCTTCTACCTGGCCATCTGCATCCTCAGCAACTTCGCTGCATCGGCTGTTTCCCACTCTCTCACGTGGTTCAAGCCTCACCTACGTTAATGGCTTATTTCCACCTGCATTTCAATAGGTTTAGTGAAACCTAGATCATTTTATGACCCAAGCTCACCCCAATAAGTTCAATAAAGAATTTTAAATATATTTAAATCTGCCAGGACCGGTTTGGCTCAGTGGGTAGAGCGTTGGCCTGCAGACTGGAAGGTCCCAGGTTCGATTCCTGTCAAGGGCATGTATCTTGGTTGCACACGCATCCCCCCTTAATGGGTGTGCAGGAGGCAGCTAGTCGATGTCTCTCTCTCATTGGTGTTTCTAGCTCTCTGTCCCTCTCCCTTCCTCTCTGTAAAAAATCAATAAAATGTTTAAAAAAGTTTAAAATATATTTAAATCTCTCTCACTTAAAAAATAAATTCACTCCCTTTATCCACAACAAGTGGAGCCTCATTTCCCTCTTTCTCTTCACAGCTGAACCACGTGGAAGTGTGGTTTGTATTTCTGCCTTTCTGGTCTTCCCTCCCAGTCCTTGACTCACTCCTTACAACCTGGCTTCCGTCTGTTCCACTCACTCAGCTCTCTCATTGCTGTTAGCAACCCCCGTTACTTTTTAAGTGCTGGTATGACCTACCTCTGTGTAACATTTGATGAAGTTGACCATTTCCTCCTTGAAGCCTTCTCTTCCGTTAGTTTCAATGATGCTTTATTCTTGTCTCTCTGGGTGTTGGGGTTAGATTATTGTAAGGTTGCAGGAAGCAAAACAAACAGAGGGATTAATATAAGGACAAGTGTGGGTATATGTGTGGGTGGGGACCCCAGAACTCAGTGGAGAAGGGTCCTCCATCCTGAGAACTGGAGTGGTGAGTGCACTGTGCCGTGGGGCTCTTGGCCAATTCTCTTCCCCTTCCCATAGATGCACGTTTCTTTCTTTTTACTTTTTAAAAATATTTTTATTGATTTTTTACAGAGAGGAAGGGAGAGAGATAGAGAGTTAGAAACATCGATGAGAGAGAGACATCGATCAGCTGCCTCTTGCACGCCCCCTACTGGAGATGTGCCTGCAACCAAGGGACATGACCTGTCCGCAGGCTGACGCTCCATCCACTGAGCCAAACTGGTTCTGGCCTGCACGTTTCTTTTGATGTCAGGACAACTCACCTTCTCTCTGCCGCTGCTTCTGTGCCTCAGCTGAGGCTGCTCTCACCTCTCCTCTTCTTCTCTGTGTTTCATTAGCTTCTACTGCTCATTCCAAGCGGCCCTGGTCTGGGTGTTCCCCGCCTCTGCCTGGCTCTCCTGTGTGTCTTCCCGGCTCTGCTCCCACCACGCCGCTCCTCTCTGTGCTCCTCCTCCCGAGGGAACCTGGCCCTCGAAGCAGCCGCTCCTCAGTGTGAGGTGCGCCCTTTACCCCATGTGACCAGCTGGCAGACGGGGTTCCCTTAAGTCAGGCACCCATTTTCCGTGCAGTCCACTGGGGAAGTGGGGTTTTGTGTCTGTCTCCTGGGTGTCGGTGTCCCATAGCGTTCTGTGCTGGGTCCCCTTTCTCTCACACTGTATACACTCTCCAGTGCATGAGCCTTGTGACCTGGGCACCCAAGAACATACCTTCCCCGTGTTACTCCTCTCCCCATGTCTGCTCCCTCATCTGTGAAACAGATACAGTGGTACCTCGAAATATGAGTGCCCTGACATACGAGATTTTTGAGATACGAGCTGTCGAGCGAGCAATTTTTGCTTTGAAATACGAGCAACATTTGAGATAGGAGTCATCGCACGGATCGGCCGGCTGCACATGACCCACCAGTTTACCTCGACTCAAGCGTCCCATAGTTTCCCACGCCTCAAGGTTACGGAACGAATTAAACTCGTATCTCGAGGTACCACTGTACCAGTTATGGGTTGAATTATGTGCCCCCAAAAGATGTTGTCGTCTCAACTCTGAGTAGCTGTGTCTGTGATCTCCTTTGGAAACGGTCTTTGCTGATGACCAAGGTAAGAGAAAGCCATCAGGGTGGGCCCTGTCCCCTAGGACTGGTGTCTTATAACTAGAGGAAATCTGGACACAGACATGCACACAGAGAGAACGCCACATGCAAATGAAGGCAGAGACGGGGTGATGCAGCTCTAAGCCAGAGGATGCCAAAGACTGACAGCGCGGCACCAGAGCCAGGAGAGAGGCACGCGGCAGACTCTCCTGCAGCCCGCGGGGAACCACCCCTGCCGACACAGCGTCTCAGACGTCTGGCCTCCAGGACTGTGAGGTAATATTTCTGTCGTTTCAGTCACCCGGTTTGTGCAACTTTATTAACACAGCCCTGCGAAACTTAGAAGATCGGTGTGAGGATTAAATGATGTAAAGCATTTGAAAATATCCTGGCACATAGGTCGTACTCAATGCATGCTAGCTAATATCATTGGTTGTCTCAGTAACCAGTTCCTGCCGGTTTGTTTTCTGGAGTTCCGGTGCTTGGCCCATAGTTGATGCTCAAAGGGTATTTGTTCAATGTCTGATTGAATTCCCAAAGGTTATGGGGTTGGCCCTTCTCTTTAGGTATCAAAACTTCCAACTGTATGCAGATTTGGATGCGTTTGCAATGCATAATGGTTTGCATGAATAATGAAAAGCAGGTGGTTGATGAACAATGATAAAAGGTTAAAGATGTATTATAATTCTTATGGCAGTGTTTTCATGTATGTCCGTTTAAAAATCTATATAATAAGGCAGGTATAGTTATTTCTAGGAAGTAGAGAAAGGCAGGGAGGGAGAGAGAGAGAGAGAAGAGGAAAGAGAAAAGAGAAGAGAAAGAAGGAGGGGGAGAGAAAGAGAGGGAATGAGAGGGAGAGAGACAGAGTGTGAGAGAGGAGGGAGATATGACAGAACTGAGAACAGCCCTCAGGTTTCCTGAGTCTCGGTCTCATGAGTTTTTCTTCTTCACAAAGCTGCCTCTTGCACAGTTTTTGTGTGAAACCTTGTGGTTAATTCATGACGTGGTTTAAAGCAGGGAAGAGGATAGCATTAAAAAATGTTATTATTCAAAGTGGTAATGGGCAATAAATAAAAGTGGAGAGACTGTAAATTATACCCACTGGCGATCTGGAAATCAAATACCCGGGGCAGAGCTTACGCTCATGCTTTCTGGCTCAACTCATCAAGTTCTATTTGAAAAACACGCGCAGCTGCACGTATTGCTAAGTGGAAAATGGACTTCGTTGTGAGCGTCATGCTGACAGTCGTTTCCATACGGAGCCCATACCTGCCTGTTTTCCTCTGTGGACGGGGATGAGCGTCTTCACAACACGTTTAAGAAACGGTGGGACGGGATAGAGACGTCTCCGGGCTCTGAGCAGATGCTGTGGTTTACCACCCAAGTCCCGCCTGTGGACTGAGGACTCATTCTCCGGCTGCCCAGAGCGGTTGGCTCCCGACACCTGGAGCCGAGCCTGTCTGGCCAGGACTTGCCTTTGGCTGCAGGAAGCTGCCTCACCCTGGGTCACAGACCCTTCCCAAGGGCACCTCGCAACATCCATGTCGGATATAAAGGCCTTGCTTGCTTTCCTATTTCAGCGACTTTCTAAGAAACCCGACCTAAGTCATTTATTCATTCTGCTTTACAACTCGTTATGAAGGTACCAACCCATTTTGGTATTGTCTATCATGTGCTTTTATCAATCAATCAATCAATCAATCAATCAATCAACATGTATCTATTGATCACGTGGTGGTATAGGACCCCGAAAAACAAAAACTATAAAGTAAAATATGTGACTAATAAGTTATCTAGTTTCCTGCTTCTTTTCGGAATTCTCTGTAGTGATTCCAGTAGAATGCCGAGTACCAATTTTTTTTTTATTAAAAAAATTTACTTATTTTTCCATTTCCTGTCAGTTTCAACAATTTTGAGTGCAGAAAAGACGCTACTCCAAGTAAGCAAGAAGGGATTTATTACAGGGTATTAAGTGACTTACAGAAAGAATCATGTGAGGGCGGAACAAATAGACTCGAGGTGGAGCTTTCCAAAGCAATTCCCAAAGGCGCACCACAGAGCAAAACCGCAGAGAGGGCTGCTGTTACTGCCGCGCTCAGAAAGCCAGTGGGTCTAGAATTTCACTGATACGACCACGATCTGGAAGCCACCGCCTTCGGCGGGCCTGCTGCTGCGAACTCCAGAACCTAACCGTCTTTGCTGCCCTCTGGGCTAGGAAATGGATGCCTTGTGCCTTGCCTCCCAGGACCCATGGTCTTGTGACCAGGGGCTGGGTCCTCTGCTAATGATGCCACAGAGAACTGCAAGTGTCCACCACATGCTTGCCAACGGAAATAGGTGGCAGCAGAGGTGTGACCGACGCCATCTTCCAGATCTCAAGCTTGGACATCTGATTGGCCAACCCCCAAAAACATGGGAATCTTTTATCAAGGCATTCCAGGACACATGACATGTAACTTCCCCATGTTGGAGGTATAGAAAGGTACAGTGGTGCCTCGAGATACGAGTTTAATTCGTTCCGTAAACTTGAGGCATGGGAAACTATGAGACGCTCGAGTCACGGTAAACTGGTGGGTCATGTACAACCGGCCGATCCGCATGATTATTCGTATCTCAACTGTTGCTCGTATTTCAAAGCAAAAATCGCTTGCTCAACGACTCGTATCTCAAAAATCTCGTATGTTAGGGCACTCGTATCTCGAGGTACCACTGTATACCCGAACAGTGGTCAAACTTTTGGACATGCTCTACTGTAAAATTTATTTGATTCATACTTACATACAGCCACATGCATGTCTACCTGAAGTGAAAGGTTCACAAGGCAACAGGATACCCCTTGATGGCTTTTGTCCTAGTCTCTGCTGCTGCCTAGTATGTGCTGTGTAGTTTTGCTTTATTCTAAGGGCCACCCTGATCCATTAGGAAATATTGGTCTTGACCCACCAAGTTGATTTTCTGACTGACGAATGGATGGCAATTTGCATTAAAAAATATTTTTATTGTTCTAGCTGGCTTGGTTCAATGGATAGAGCATTGGATTATGGACTGAAGGGTCCCAGGTTTGATACTGGTCAAGGGCACATGCCTGGGTGTGGGCTCGATCCCCAGTAGGGGGTGTGCAGGAGGCGGCCGATCAGTGATTCTCTCTCATCATTGATGTTTCTAGCTCTCTCTCCCTCTCCCTTCCTCTTTGAAATCAATATTGGGGATTGAGCCCACAACCCGGGCAAGTGCCCTGACCAGATATTGAACTGTGACTTCCTGGTTCATAGGTCAATGCTCAACCACTGAGCCAACGCTGGCTGGGTGCAACTGGAATTTTGAAAAAGATACTGCACTACAAGAAGGGAGAAATGGGTGGTGAGTGCCAATCCACAGTATCTACCTTACTCTACTGTCCCCTGGCCTGCCTCTGAGTTCACAAAAAGGATTTAAAGCTGCTCATGGCAGGGACTTAATAATAAGATACAGTGTATGGAGGACTGAGGATTCGGAGGTTTTAGTCCTCACAACAGCGGATTTCCCTTGTGTGACAGCATGCTAATGACCCTATTGGCACTCACCCGGGAACACCGAGACAAGAGGGATTGGTAGCCTGTAAGTTGTAGTAGAAGATGGATTAAGCTCATAGGCAGTCTTCCTGGCAAACGCCCTTGTGGATCCACTAAAGAATATTTGTTGTTGTGCTCCTAAAAAATATTAGTTGGCTCTAATTAAGTTCCTGGTTATGCACGTAGGTGTGAAAGCTAGTGATTCATGCGGAGAGCATGGTGGTGTGTATTGAATGCCAAGTGTGTGATTAGCTCACCGACCCCATGTCTGCAAGGCAATTGTTAATTTCCCTGTTAAGGTTTGAAAGGCATTTAATCCCTTAATGGAGAGCTTTCCAGTAAAAGCTGATTATTTTTTTTGTATCTGTCCATCATGGAAGCTCTCCACAAGGACTTTTCTCCTAATGTGGTGGAGGTTTGAAGAAAGAAAGGCTTTTGGGAAGGCAGGACAAATAAACATGGAACAGTGCTTATTCGGTAGCAAGCACTTTCATCTACAAGACCCACATGCTCCTCATGACTCTGTAAAAAATCAATTAAAAAATATATTTTTAAATAAGAAGCTCTGAAAAGCATTTAGTCTTCATAACAATAGTTAGCATTCTGTACCAGAGCGTGCAGCTGAGCCCTTTGCCCGCCTTTTCTAATGTAATCTCTGCCTACACTCTCGCAGGCAGACGCTGCTAGAGGCCTCATTTTGGAGGCGAAGGAACAAGCTAAGGGAGTTAGGTGTCTGGTGTCTGATGACAATACCAGGGGGTCTAACCAGCGCTTACCCTCCTGTGCCCTTCTGCCTCCTCCACGATGCCCTGAAGGCAAGGGCCCCGGCCAGCGTGTGCCCTGTCCTCAGTGAGAAGGGGACCTTACCTGTGCATGGGCAGTGGCCATGACTCAGAAGTCCAGGTGAACAGGACATGAAAGATGTGCTGTGTGCTCAAGCATTGCCCGCTGTGCCCACCGGAGCCTCCTCCAACTCGCTGCTCTGGGAATGAAGATGACCTACTTCAACCTAATGGAAAAGGTTCATGTTTAAGACAGGCCGTGGCCACTCCGGTGGGGAGCTCTACATCGTTTCTTTAGAAATCTGACGACACGGGGATTAAGAGCATGGCCTTTGGGGCTGGACTCACTGGACTCTCATTAGAACCCGCCCCCCCCTCTCCTGTTCGCTTCAGGCTCTGGGTACCAGTTCTCTGATCTGTAACTGAGAATTCATAATGTACCACTCTTCTAGAGTTGGTATGAGAGTTAAGTGAATGGATAAATATGGATTTTTTTAGTCCAATGCGTGGCATGTCATCATGTTAATATCTATGAATTATGGTGAGCATTAAGCCCTGGAAATACCCCATCACCATGTTTTCACCTTTCATGCCTTTGTTCTTAGACTAGATCACGGCAATCAAACCCTGGTGTGAAAGCCTTTGTACTAATCTCTCCCACTCTGGGTGACTCTGGGCGTGGCCACGTGACTAGCTTTGGACGATGGGCATGAGCAGGTGTGATGTAAGCAGAAGTTTAATAAACGCTTGCACATTGGGGTTGGCCTTCTCAGAACTTATGCAAGAAAGAGTAGACCCGGCTTGTGTTCTTGGAGAGAGATCCCGAGACCACATGGACGGAGAGTGCCACCCCAGGGTTCACTGGAGCCCAGCCCTGAGCCAACACTTCACCCCAAAAGCAACCACATAGAAGATTCCAGTAAGAACAGCAGGACTGCCCATATAGCTCAGAGCATTGTGAAATAAGTTGGTGTGGCTGGAACCAGTTTGACTCAGTGAATAGAGCGTCGGCCTGCCGACTGAAAGATCCCAGGTTCGATTCTGGTCGGGGGCATGAACCTTGGTTGCAGGCACACCCCCAGTGTGGGGCGTGCAGGAAGCGGCTGATCGATGTCTCTCTTTCTCATCGATGTTTCTGACTTTCTATCTCTCTCCCTTCCTCTCTGTAAAAAATCAATTAAAAAATATATAAAGAAGTTGGTGTGGTTTGAAGACACTGATTTTGGGGATGGTTTGCTAATGCAGCTAGAGGCGATTGAAACACCTTCTGCAATTTCTGCGCAATTTTGCAAAACACAACCTTATACCAAAGCCGGAGTCCTAGAACCCAGGGCTGACACTGTACTCTGGTGGACCACAGACAGCTGGCGGGGGGCGGGGGAGGGGAAGGAGAGTTTTCAGGGTTCATAGCAGCCCGTCTGCGTCAGGAGCCCACGTCCCGCTGCCAGGACGCCCGCCTGATGGGAAAGCCATGCCGGTGGCCACGGGCCCGGAGACACACAAAACACCCCGCGGGCTCGCCAACCGCCGGGCCACGATAATTGCAGCTCCCAGTCCCACTCGCCCACCAAACCAGCGTTTACCACAGGAAAAGGAGACCATTTGTATTTTCAGAAACAAATGTTTTATTTGGAAAAATGTGAGTGCCAGTGGCACCCGCGTGGTGTTTTTCCAAAACATGTGGTTGGGGAGAGAGGAGAGTAAGGACCCGAGTTGTTTTCAGAGAGCGTTGGAGGCCGACTGATGGCATTTCAAGGGATCCGAACCGCTTTGCACTGTGGCTGCTGTGTGCTACGGACGCTGACTTTGCTACACGCACCAAACATGATTGCGTCTCAATGCTTCTGCCTCCCTCCCCGGGACTACTTTTATTTTATTTTTTTAAAAATGTGTTATTTTTATTTTTTATTTCTTTCTTTTATTTATTTTTATTGTGTTACATGTGTACATATCTCCCCATTGCCCCCCCTCCCTCCCCGGCATACCCCAACCCCCCAGCGTCTATGTTCATTGGTTATGCTCATCTGCATGGATACAAGTCCTGAGGTTGATCTCTTATCTACCCCACCTCTCCTTAATCTTCCTGCTGTAATTTGACCGTCTGTTTGATGCTTTACGGCCTCTGTGTCTATCCTTTTGTTCATCAGTTTATAATGTTCTTTATTCTCCACAAATGAGTGAGATCATGTGGTGCTTCTCCCTCATTGACTGGCTTATTTCACTGAGCATAAGGCTCTCCAGTTCCATCCAGGTTGCTGCCAATGGGAAGAATTCCTTCTTGTTTATGGCAGCAAACGGAACTGCTTTTAATGCAATGCATTAGATGATATGGATTGAGTGTTTTGGACATTGAGGAAGATTATACATTCTCACTGGGGAAGATTATAAATTAAAAATACATTTAATTCATGAGTAGGAGAGAATACATAAAATTTTGAATGAACAGTTCACTGTAAGGCAGATGGCATAGAGATTTCCTACATACCCTCTTCTACTGTCCATGTCCCACCTCCCCCACTATCCAAACCCCCCACCAGACGACCCTCCATATACACACCACAATCACTCAAAGCCTATAGTTTACCTTGGGGTCATTCTTGGTGTACTTTGTATGAGTTTTGCCAAATGTATAAGAACATGTACCCAGCAGTGTAGTGTCAGACAGAGCATTTCACTGCTGTAAAAACTCTGTGTTCTGGCCTGACCGGTTTGGCTCAGTGGATGGAGTGTCGGCCTGCGGACTGAAGGGTCCCAAGTTCGATTCCAGTCAATGGCATGTACCTAGGTTGTGGGCACAACTCAAGTAGGGGTCGTGCAGGAGGCAGCTGATCCATGTCTCTCTCTCATGGATGTTTCTAACTCTCTATCCCTTTCCCTTCCTCTCTGTAAAAAATCAATAAAATATATTAAAACAAAACAAAACAAAAAACCCCTCTGTGTTCTGCTCATGCACCTTCTCCTCTCAACCCCAGAAAACAACTGATCTTTTCTTACTGTCTCCATAGTTTTGCTTTTCCAGAATGCCATAAGGTAAGAATCACACAGTATATAGCTTTTCGAGATTGGCTTCTTTCCCTTAGTAATATCCATGTACGGTTCCTCCATGTCTTTTTTTTTTTAATATATATTTTATTGATTTTTTTACAGAGAGGGATAGAGAGTCAGAAACATCGATGAGAGAGAAACATTAATCAGTTTCCCCCTACATATCCCCTACTGGGGATGTGCCCACAACCAAGGTACATGCCCTTGACCGAAATAGAACTTGGGACCCTTTAGTCCGCAGGCCAACGCTCTATCCACCAAGACAAACCGGTTTCGGCCCTCCATGTCTTTTGATGGCTTGATCGCTTGTTTCTTTTTGGCTCTGAATAATATTCCACTCTCTGGATTGCCAAGTTTATTCATTCACTTCTTTGTAAGAAGGTTGCTCCAAGTTTGAGCAGTTATGGGTAACGATGCTATAAATATCCAGTGCGGGTTTTTGTGTGGACATGTTTTCCACTCCTTTGGGTAGAAAGCAAGAAGCATGATTGCTAGATCATATGTTTAGTTTCTACAGACACTACCATATTGTCTTCCAAAGGGTTTAAACCATCTTACATTCCTATCTGGTAATGTCTGAGAGTTCTTGTTGTTCCATATTCTTGTCAGCATTTGGCATTGTCGGTGTTCCGGAGTTTGGCCATGTGAAGAGGTGTGTAGCCGCATCTCATCGTTGTTTTAATCTATACTTTCCTGACGACATCTGACGTGGAGAATCTTTCCATATGCTTTTTAAAAAATATATATATATTTTATTGATTTTTTACAGAGAGGAAGAGAGAGGGATAGAAAGTCAGAAACATCGATGAGAGACATCGATCAGCTGTCTCCCGCATGCCCCCCATGGAGTTGTGCCCGCAAGCAAGGCACATGCCCCCAACCAGAACCAAACCTGGGACCCTTCAGTCTGCCGGCTGACGCTCCATCCACTGAGCCAAACCGGTCCCGGCCATATGCTTTTTTGGTGAGGTTTCTGTTCAGATCTTTTGCCCATTTTTAAATTGGATTATTTGTTTTCTTATTGTCGACTTATGTGTTCTTTATATTTTGGATAACAGTCCTTTATCAGATATATCTTTGGCAAATATTTCCCACCCAGAACGGGTGTTTGTAAGGTTAGCCTCTTTGGAAGACCTAAATTAATCTTAGCATTGTGTAAATAAAGAATAATTAAGAACAAATAAAAATATATTAGCTACCATGACCAAATTCTTGGCAAAGCATTGGTAAACTGTTGGTTCTGTCACCAATCTGATAATTTTATGTGAAGGAGAGTATCATAAAAATTCTTGTCAGCTGCAAACATGAAGTTACGGAAATGAGCCGAGGAGAGTAATTAAAAAAGCCTGAGAAATAGGGGAAGTCTGTAGGGAAGAGAGGGGTTTGTCAGTGAGTTTCTCTTGCTTTGCTTCTGTCTCCCTGGACTAGGATTGTGTGTTTGCCTCCTCTACTGGACTGTGAGTTCCCCAGACAGAATATCTTCCTGCCACTGGAATCTTCGCTGCATCTGGAATGAGATGTAGCTGACCTCAGTCAGTGTTTCTTGAATCAATGTATGGATGTATCCTAAGGTGAAGAGATTCTCAAGTTTCTGCGAAATTGGATTTGTCAGAAATAATCTTAAATGTTGTTGGTGACCAGCTTGGGGCACTAACACATTTAAGGACCTTGTTACATAGTGGGTAAGGGCCTGAGCTTTGAAACCTAAGCGATCCAGCTCTGAACCCCAATTCACATGTATGTGTATGTATGTATGTGCGATCTTGGCCAAGATCCTTAGCAGTAAAATAAGGCCCGAAGGCATGCCTGTCTCATGGCGGTGGTTGTGAGAACTCAGTCAGAACAAGGTGGAAAGTGCCTGGCACAGGGGAGGGACCTCACAGATGTTAGTCGTTAGTATGTTAAGGAAACCAGCATGATGTACAAGCCAAGTTAGGAACGCCAAGCCTCGCTGTAGAGACGGCGGACCCCGGAATCCAGAGGTTGTGGTGCTAGGAGGCAGGCGTGAGCCTTGCCTTGTACAGGCTGCCCTGGGCCAGCGTATCTTCCTGCTGGTATTCGTCCTCTGGATTGTGGTTGTGCTTGAGGATCCCTGTGGCACAGACATATTCCGACTGTAGGCAGGACAGCAGAGGGTAAGGGGACAAGGCTGTGGGCCCACTTCACTTGCAGACGGCCAGCCTGCAGTAACTCACTCGTCCTTACCACCTGGCCCCTGCAGAACAGAGACTCCACCTCCTGGGATTGAGATCCGTTCATAACCTCCAGTGATCTCCTAGTTTGCCATCAAGAGGCATGCACCCTAAAGAAAACAGTATTGCCAAACTGGTTTGGCTCAGTGGATAGAGTGTTGGTCTGCGGACTGAAAGGTCCCAGGTTCGATTCCGGTCAAGGGCATGTACCTTGGTTGCGGGCACATCCCCAGTAGGGGGTGTGCAAGAGGCAGCTGATCGATGCCTCTCTCTCATTGATGTTTCTAACTCTCTATCCCTCTCCCTTCCTCTCTGTAAAAAAATCAATAAAATATATTAAAAAGAAAAGAAAAGAAAAGAAAAATAGTATAGCTGCCATGATTACTAAGTCCTGCTGCACAGCTCACTGCTCCATGGTCGAACCTGGAAGAGGGAGCTAGAGGTGACAAGAAACGGACCGTTAGCATGATTGATGTCTTTGCAGAGGAAGCCAAAACACGTGCTCTTGCTTCTGTTAGGAACGGATGCGCATCTTGTGTGGTGTTGAAGGCGTCACTGGAGAGCTGTTAGGAGCTGAATAACTATGGACAGATAAATAAATTATCTCCTCTGCAGCCCGTGAGTCCATGAAAGGGAAGGGTTTCAGTGGAAAAGAACTGGCACTTGGCCTGGGTCAGCTCTTTGGTTCTGAGTCTTGATAAAATGAGATCTCTAGGTACGAGTCTCAGGACAGAAACATTTACCACAAAGGATGACAGCTTGCTTCTCACAGCTGCTAGTAACCTGTCATCCCCTTTGCAAACCTGCTCTGAAAATACAGCGGGTTTTTCTGTCTTGATGCTTAGGCTGAGTCACACTGACTGCAAATTACAATTAGTAATGTATATTTTGCTATGTGTAGGTAATTATTGACTATATGGGTGTATTTCTTCTTATCTATGTATCTATATATGTATGTACGTATGTAGCTGTTTATATATCATCATCTATGCTGAATTAGTCCTCTCATAAGTATTAAAGTGTTCTTTGACAACTATACAGTGTTTTCCTATTGAATTATTAGAACAGAAATCCATGTGATTTCTTTGCCACATTGATGTAGAAATTGGAGGGATTTCTATATTATACATATGTAATACATGCTATTATGTGCTATCTTTACGGAGCCCAGCACTCCATAGGGAGAAAGAAGAAAAGAATTGTTAACATTTGAATTTGTATATATATTCATGAGTAGGTTCTCCTTGTGAATATTAACAAAGAATCAGGTACAGTTAAAATTTCTCTCGCCACTTCTAATTACATTCCTCTACTCCAGTGGTTCTCAACCTTCCTAGTGCCGCGACCCTTTAAGACAGCTCCTTATGGGGTGGTGACCCCCAACCATAAAATGATTTCCGTTGCTACTTCATAACTGTAATTTTGCTACTGTTATGAACTGTCATGTAAATATCTGATAGGCAAGATGTATTTTCATTGTTACAAATTGAACATGATTAAAGCATAGTGATTAATCACAAAAACAATATGTAATTATATATTGTGAAATATTTATTTCTAATGACAAATAAATGAAATTTTGTCTTGAATCGTGGTGTAGCATGGGTAAGTCTTCATATGACAACAGTAAACTACATGGCTGCATTTTGCTACACCGAGGAGCCATGTGTTGGTTCCTAAGACCATGGGAAATAGGTGTTTTCTGTTGGTCTTAGGCGACCCCTGTGAAAGAGTCGGTTGACCCCGCCCCCAAAGGGGGCGCAACCCACAGGTTGAGAACCGCTGCTCTACTCAAATACAATTACTGATAGCTGATATCAGTTTATAAATATATGTAAGTCTATGTGTAACACATTAAAAAAAAAAGAAAAAGAAAGTAGGAGCTGGTTTCTTCCTCTTTTTCCTTCTCCTTCGGAGGGCTATGGAGTTGGGAAGAGGTACTTCAGTTCATCGCCTTGTGTCTGCCACCTCATTTAAAAACCTGCCGTGGTTCGGATAGAGATTTTCCTCCAATCAAAAGAGAGTTCATCACAATTATCCAGTTATGTGAATAATGGGAACAGATTTATTTACTGGATTGTTTATCTTCCTTTTGTTAAGTTGTATGAGTTCCCTATAAGTTTTGGAGATTAAATCTTTATGGATATCACAGTGGCAAATACATTCTCCATGCAGTGGGCTCTCTTGTTGTTTTGTTGATGGTTTCATTTGCTGTGCAGAAGCTTTTTATTTGGATGTAGTCCCATTTGTTTATTTCCTCTTTACACGTATAGTCAAAGGGATTGTTCACGTTATGATGACAGTCATATCCTGACTTTGGCATGGGAGGGAGATATTTCTGAACTAGACAGTGGTAGGTGTCATTAATAAATGTTCTCCGCTGAAACCGGTGTGGCTCAGTGGATAGAGTGTCGGCCTGCAGACTGAAAGGTCCCAGGGTCGATTCTAGTCGGGGGCATGTACCTTGGTTGTGGGCACACCTCCAGTAGAGGGCGTGCAAGAGGCAGCTGATTGATGTCTTTCTCTCATCCATGTTTCTAACTCTCCCTCTCCCTTCCTCTCTGTAAAAAAAAAACAAAACAATAAAATATATTTTAAAAAAATGCTCTCCAGAATGTGCACCGTGCACGGGAAATCGCAGAGGCTGGGTCAGGACCTTAGTTCTGGGGCTGGCTCTGCCCCTAAGTCAGCACAATGCCTCAGTTTCTCTTTATTACTGCGGGGAAATAAGTACTTGCTTTCTATGTTTCATGTGTCTGTGATGAGTATACACAAGTTAATTAATGTATATAAAGTAATAAGAAAACAGAGCACTATAAGTTATGTATTTTTTAAATATATTTTTATTGACTTCAGAAAGGAAGGAGAAGGAGAGAGAGAGAGAGAGAGTAGAAACATCAACGATGAGAGCGAATCATTGATCAGCTGCCTCCTGCATGTCTCACACCAGGGATCAAGCCCGCAACCTGGGCATGTGCCCTGACTGGCATTGAACCGTGACCTCCTGGTTCATAGGTCGATGCTCAATCACTGAGCCATGCTGGTCCATCTGAGTTCTATCTTTATAGAGAGAAAGGAGCACACTTTCTCTCTTTTCATCTATCCTTTTCCTTTTCCTTTTCCTTTTCTCCTTCCTCTTTTTCTTTTTAAAGTTTTATTCTTTTAATTACAGCTTACATTCCATATTATTATGCATTAGTTTCAGGTGTATAGAATAGTGGTTAGACAATTCTATGATTTACTAAGCGATCCCCCGATATTTCCAGTGCCCACCTGGCAAAAACCATAGTTAGTACAATATTATGGACCATATTCCTGATGTCTTCTTTTTTGAGTTGCCTGAGGCATGGCCAAGAGTTTAATGACTATCTGCTTTGTGACTGACAGTTCCAGGAGCAATACCCAAAGTCTCATTTAATACCCCCTCATAAGCTACAAGGTTGACAACACCTTTTATTTTTACCCGGAGGAGACAGAAGTGGAGGCGGTCGGGTAAGTCACCCCAGCCCTGAGTCCCAGCCGCAGCAGAGACCAGTCTCCAACAGAGTGGATCTGATTCCAAAGTCTAGAGTCTTACCTCTAATTGATTTATTGATGTTCCCGCTTAAATAAAGTGTCAGAGCAGGAGTTCCTGAGTTCTGATAGAGCGTTTTCCTGACATCAGCTGCTCCCTAGGATAGTCCCAACACTGTACATTTCCACCCGCAGAGTTCCAGAGTGTCTATTTCCCACAGCATCAGCACCAGGAATATTGTTTGAAAACTGGTGGCATACCAGTTTTTAAATTTTGTGATTCTTTGATTATGAGTGGAATTGAAAATTTAAAAAAAGTATGTCTCTTGCCCTTAAGTCTTTTGGAAATCTTTTGCTAGTTTCTCTCTCTCTCTCTCTATATATATATATATGTTCTATTTTCCACGTAGATGTTTAAGAGTTCTTCGTGTACTGAGAATATTAACCAGTGCTTATTATAATTTGTATTCTGCAGGGTCTCTTTTCTGGTTACAGCTGCTTAGCTCTGAGGCTAGGAGTCCAAGTTCGTTCCTTGCCACCCCTTTTCCCTGTTTTGTGGTGTGTCTGCCACCAACACCAGCGGCAGGAGAATTTCCCTTCCCTCTGACCACCGTCTCTGCCATCTTTTGGAGAAATTACTGGTGGTTTCGAGACAGTTGTTCTGTGCTTCCTTTCAACAAAATTTATTTGAAAGCAGAAGTCACTCTTCCAGGTACGCTATCAATGCCTAAACCGACTGTGTGAGCTTCGTCCAAAAGAAATATTTGGTTAATAGATTTTTATTTTGGTCAAGTCTCAGGTTTTGATCAGTCAGGTAAATGGACACATGGCTTTGAATAGCTGCAGGATTTGATCCCATCCCATTTGACTAGGAATTATATATTCTCTGGCTCTCAAAGAAGGTAAGTTTTATTTTATGTTTCTACTTTGTTCCATTTTACCTCAGATAACTCAATAGTGTCTTTCTTCTTAAAAACTCCGTTGACTTATGGTTGTAAGTAAGCTTAATGTTTGTGTGGGAATTTGGTCATTGCTAGGAAAAGATAAAGTCAGATCAAGCCTCACCGAATGGGTTAAAATCATATAAGGCAGAGGGAGCATTTGTGTCGCATAAACTGATGCCAAAACGTGGGAGTGGGATACACGTGGGCACCATGGTTGTTGATGTCTGTAAGGACTTGATACACGGCTCTGAGGTTTTCAGATCTAGACTCTGATGACCATTTTCCACACGAGGAGACATTTCTGATGATCAAAGAATGAGAGCTGAACAACCCTTCAACTATATTAAGGTGGTTTGTAGCCTATCTACCAGGAGCACATTGTATTATTTGCTTGTTTCCAGTTTCCTCTGTCCATCCAGGTAAGGTCTCCCATGTCTTTCTTTTTAAAAACTCCGTTGACTTATGGTTGTGCATAAGCTTAATGTTTGTGTGGGGATTTAGAATTGTTTGGAAAATATATAGTGAAAAATAGGTGAATTTCAAATTCTAAGACAATCTGCATCCCAGAAAAATGACCTGTAGTCAAACTGGACAAGCTCTCAAGTTGTGAATCTTTACAAAATAAAACTTTATCCTATTTAGTACCCTGGCACCATTGACAGTCTGTTGTGAAGTTAAATATTCTGGATGGCAGTTGTATTTTCTAGTCTCCTGCACAAAACCAGTCCTTTTTTTGGGGGAAATTATTCTTAAATTTGGCTGTGAGATGATATCACTGCGTGAACACAGTTTGCTGGAGTGGATCCAACATGCATTTAAGTCTTGTTCTTTATGAAATGTGTTGGTGAAATTTTCTGCAGCAGCACTGATTAACATTTTGTGCTAGATTCCAAACACTGGATTTAAACATATTTTCTACCCGAATTTACCTCCAATCTGAAAAGGCCCTAAAAAAATAAGCAGGATTTTAGAGTAGATAAAAAATGTGTTACACATAGATGATTACATTTTCCATTTAAAAAAAAATGGCTCACTGAAATTAAGGTTGAAATGTAGACAATTTCTGGGTTTGCATGTAAAAAAGGTTGAATACTGATATTTTCATGTCCTGCAATCTAAAATCTTTCTTTTGTGAGGTTATTGGCAAAACCATTTGTAGTGAGTGAAAAGCTGATTATTTTTCTCTCGTCTTAAGCTTTATGTTTTACAATATTCATTTCAACATTAGAGTAATATAGGCATATTCCAAAAATATTGGAAAGTGTTGTAGGCCAGGTTTATTTCCACAAAAATTTTCAGGTTTATTTTTAAATCCTATGAGTTGTCTCCCTGATTAGATTTTAATCATCCAGGACAGGAACCTGCTTGTGTAGTTCTTGCTAATAATGATCCATGTCCCTTAAACATAAATGTGGCCCTGTCAATATTCCTGGATGGCCCTGATCACAGTGTGATGAAATTTGCTAAAGGTAACTTACACGGTTGTCAATGACCTTGGGTTTCAGGCTAATTTGACCTTTTCAGTTTCTCATTTATTTTCTTGCATGGAGATGAAATGGTGTACAAAAGCACTTTGAATCTGAAATCTCTTTTTTTTTCCTTTGGCACTTCTGAATGTAAGGGGTATTTTAGGACCCTCGCCACACAGTCGATGCTGTTGTTGGCTGCTTTTATTGACCTTGGCCCATTAGTACTTCTTATCTAATAAAAACAGTTGATGCCCAGTATGCGCAAAGCACTATCTAGGGACCGTTATCCGGTGGCATGAGTCAATAACATTATTCTCTTCCCCGCTCCACGAAAAAGTCAGATGGCAATATTAAATACATATTTGTGAATAATATATATCTTTAAGACTGTCATTTAAAATCAGTAGTAGATATATTAAGCACCTACTATGTGGTGGGCACGGTTTAAGTGTGGTGAAGTTGTCATCTCATTTAATCCTCACACAATTCTGAGGGGAAGGAGTATTCTTTTTGCTTTTCTAATAAGGAATCCCAGGCTCAGAGGATTTATTTGTCTAGCTAAGGTACCAGAGCTTGGTAAAGCAGCCAGGTCTGGAACTAAATCCAGCTTTTATTTATTTATTTATTTATTTATTTATTTATTTTAGTTTTATTTATTTATTTTTCAAAATTTTTTTTATTAATGTATTACATGTATATATATCTTCCAATTGCCTCCCCCCCTCCCAGGCATACCCTAACCCCCCAGAGTCTTGTATCCATTGGTTATGCTTATATGCATGCATACAAGTCCTTCGGTTGATCTCTTATCCACCCCACCTCTCCCTAACCTTCCTGCTATAATTTGACAGTCTGTTTGATGCTTTACTGCCTCTGTAGCTATCCTTTTGTTCATCAGTTGATAATGTTCTTTATTCTCCACAAATGAGTGAGATCATGTGATGCTTCTCCCTCATTAACTGGCTTATTTCACTTAGCATAAGGCTCTCCAGTTCCATCCAGGTTGCTGCAAATGGTAAGAGTTCCTTCTTGTTTATGGCAGCATAGAATTCCATGGTGTAGATGGACCACGGTTTTCTTTTAAATAGCGTAGCCCGTGTGTGCATGCATGAGCTCCTAGGCAGCCATCATGGGGACATCTCAGCTTCGGCGGACTCCCTTACAGACTTTGCAGTTTCATGTTGCTTCTATTTGGAGGTGCACATTGAGGGGCGGGGTGGTGTTGGGAGGGCAGAGGAGAGTTGTCTGGATGAGCAGTGAGTGGAGTCTGGAGGCTGGCCGGCCCTCTTCCCTCAGAGTCTACTGGTGAGGGGTTGCTTCCAATGGGAGGAAGAAGTGCTTTTCCCAATCAGCACGAAAGTTCCCCAAAATGCTCATCTTGACCCCACAGGCACGGCTTTCCTTTTGGTGCTTAAGGACTATGAATGTCACAAAATATTCTTTCAGACATGAACACATATGCCAAGTGGTCACGGGCACAGCCTGCACAGCATGGGAGCCGACCGATTGGAAGGGATGCCAACCAGTGGCACGTGGGCAGGGTCCTTCCTGGGCATCTCCCTAAGACTCACCTACTACCCTGCCAGGGCTCTCTCTTTAGCACTTGGGTGGAGCGAGGTGGCAGGTGGCAGTCCTGGGGGAGGGGCTCAGGCAGATGGGGGTTACGATTAGAGACTCAGCTCGGTGGCTATTGAGCAACTGGTGTGGAATTAATATTTTAACACTCAATCTGGCCTTACTGGTTGGTTATGTGTTCAGGGCGGTTATTAGTTCTGCCTGCCCCCCATCCCTCAAAGTCTCATCCTTTCTTTCTCCCTTTCCTTAGCTGTCAGTATATATCGTATTTTCTGGAATATAAGATGACTTTTTAACCCAGGAAAATCTTCTCAAAAGTCGGGGGTTGTCTTATACACCGGGTGTCATCTTATAGGCTGAGTATATC
>PVJN01016999.1:0-41372 GCA_004026805.1 Lasiurus borealis
GCCTGGCTATTTTCACTCGGAATAATGTTTTGAGATTTTGCCAAGTGGGTATCAGTACTTTGTTCCTTTTTATCACCAAGCACTGTTCTGTTCTATAAGTATACCACAGTTTTTTCATTCTCCAGTTGAAAGACTTCATTTTCAGCTTTAGCTATTATGAATAAAACTATTATGAACCTTTGTGATCATGACTTTTTTTTTTGTAAAAATGTTTTCAGGTGTTTTTTTTTTTTTGTATAAATATCCAGGATTGTTATTACTGGGTCATTGGTTAGAAGTGTATGTTGAACTTTCTATAATACTTCTTAATATGCTTTACATTAATGTTTACAATTTTATATTCCACAATTTTTCCCATTGAAACATATTTGACTACATATTTGCAAAAGAGCAAAAAACAAAACAAAACAAAACACTCTCCAGGACAACTTCAAATGGCATCCCCTAAAATGCTGTGTGGGATAAGACTACTAATGATCTCCAGTTGTCACATTTAATGGATTATTTAAATAACCTATCTTTTAACTCCATGGGCTATTATGCACAGTCTATTGCTCATTCCTCAAAGTTCTCTCCTTTCTGGACTTTTGGAACACTTGTTTCCATCTTCAACCTCTTCCAATTTTTTCACATCCTTTATATATTCCTTTTGAAACTTGAATTACATGAGCTTATCATTAGTGTTTCTCTCTCTCTCATCATCTCCTTAGAAAATCTCAAGCCCAAGCCTGGCTTTCATTGCCATCTATATGCACGATCCCCATACTCAAATTGGACTCTGCAGTTTTTGAACTCCAAGGTTAGGTTATTTTTATTATCAGTTTGGTTATTTTCATATGAGTATAACATGTTTGTTTCATGAAGGGCATAATTCTTATGTTAATATCTGCACCTTAGCCATCAATGGATTTTTATCTCTAATTTGTGGAATGTAAGCATTAAGAGAGAGCCAAAAGGCTGTTTTTTTTTTGAGACCTGTGGGTACATTGTTAGTGATTCTAATGATTCAAAACATTGCTTTGTTTGTCTTTGATTTGTAATCTCTATGTAACTGAAAGGATGCCACTCAAGATTTCTGAAGATTTATGCATTGGTCAAAGAGAACTTGTAATTCAATTGAATCTGAAAAAGATAATGAGCAAGGTGGGCAAGGGTTGAAGGTAAAAGCAGTAATTGGCTAACCTTGTATTTAAGGGGAACAATCCATCCATTTTCTTAACTTCTTACTCTGAGATAGACTCCTATTATCTTTTAGAATGAAGATGGAGGCGAGGCCATTTTTTAGTCAAACAGAACGAAATAATGAAGCATCAAAGTAAGCTTTTAGAAAGAAAGATGCCAAGCGTATGATGTGTGTGTGTGTGTGTGTGTGTGTGTGTGTGTGTGTGTGTGTGTTTGAAATCTTGTAGATTTTTTTCAATGATGATCCAATGAATGGATGCACTTGCTCAAGCTAGGATTTTTTTTTAATTATTCCTATTTTCTCATCCAATTGATCAATTTTGTATGCCATTCCTAAGTTTCTCATATCTAGTTAATTTTAGTTACAAAATACTTGTTGAATCTCTTTTATACACTTTGGTCTGATTCTGAAATTCTTATGTTTTATATAGATATACTTTTTTGCTTATAATATTAAAATACATCCATTACTCTACATCATGAATCCAGATCTCTTGTCTGAAGAGTAACCACATTGTTTATAGGATAAACTCTTTTTAATATAATTCTTATTGTTTCTGCTCTATAAACCCATCTTTGGGCAACCATTAACAGCAAATTCAAAGTATCTCATATTCTGAGGGGGATTCCTTAGGCTTATTCTGATAGGGACTAATATATCTGTGCTCTTTCTGTTTACTCACCAAACACTCATGGCTTCTCTCCCTCTCCCTCTACCATCTATGTTAGCCATGACTGAAGTACCTTCTGTTCCTCAGATACAACATGCCTTTTCACATCACCATGCACACGTTGCTACCTCTGCCTAACATCACTTTCTCTTCCCTGTCTCCTTTGCATCCATATATCTTGCTTTAATGATTCAAATCAAACATGAGTAATTATGTGTAGACTTTATTGTGACTGGCACTGTAATTCTGAATGTATGATATAAAAACAGAAGTGTTTTTACCATAGTCCTGGTATCTCTTTACTGAGAATATAATTGCATTTAGATAAAACTTAATAGACTTTAAAGCATATTCTTCATAATTACAACTACTGAGGTAAATAAATTAAATTAAATCTATGAGGCATCTTACTTGTGTATGTATAAATAGAACATGTTTTTAAAAAACACTCACGAAGACAATTTCTATGTGAAAGAGGACTTCTCCAAGATTCTAATCAATTTTAAATGTAGTCATTTCAAAACTTCAGCTTTGTCTTATAGTTTTAAGGTACAGCCATTAAGGAGAGTCTCTTTTCCTAAAGGAGCCATTATCATTTGTATAGATATAGATGGACAGTGAAATGAAAGAGAGAAATAAATTTTGGAATAATATATATAGTTAATGTCACTGTGGAAAAAGCAACCATACCAATTATGGTGCAGATAGAAAGATATTTTTTGCTCCTAATAGTTTGATCTGTTTGCAAACATGTTTTAAGTATCTGAAAGGTAAAAGTGACCAATAGCTGGTTGGAACCTCATATATATCATTGTGTGAATGATGGAGAGGGGCTCAAAGGGGGAGCTTAAGCTCAAATAGTCATCCACTATGCAGATCCATCCATTGCTACCATATGGAGCATGTTAAGATATACCTCTTAAGGTGAAGGATAAGTTATTACATCTGGCCCCTCAGACAGCCCAAATAGAGACACAATGCCTAGAGGGGCCTCTTTGAAT
The DNA here is from genome assembly GCA_004026805.1 of Lasiurus borealis. Classification (NCBI taxonomy): domain Eukaryota; kingdom Metazoa; phylum Chordata; class Mammalia; order Chiroptera; family Vespertilionidae; genus Lasiurus; species Lasiurus borealis. The sequence goes on from PVJN01016999.1 coordinate 2,855, forward strand.
TTTGGAAGCAATATACTTCTTACTTGTTAGTTTCTCTCTCTCTCTCTCTCTCTCTCTCTCTCTCTCTCTCTCTCTCTGTGTGTGTGTGTGTGTGTGTGTGTGTGTGTGTGTGTGTGTATGTGTTTATGTGAATGGACCTCATACAATCCACTGGAAAACTGAATAAAACAGGAAAAATTCATTCTCTCTAATTGATGGTTTTCTCCTCTATTCAGACTAAAAATTACATCAATTTTCCTCATTCTTAGACCTTAGGCCTTGGGACTTGGCTTGGCCCCTCATCAATGGCTCTCCTGAGTCTCCAGATTATAGATGGTAGGTCATGGTACTTCTCAGCAACTATACTGATGTAAGCTATTCTATATACATATATGTAAATGAATGCCTCAGTTTCCATAATCAATTGAGGTCATTGCACACACACACACACACACACACAGGTATTAAGCAGTGTGGCTTGCTTTCCTTCCCCACTTTCAAATCCTCAACAAAATTCTAGCAAATCGGATCCAGGAGTACATCAGAAAGATCATACACCATGACCAAGTAGGATTCATCCCAGGAATGCAGGGATGGTACAATATTTGTAAATCAATAAACGGGATACATCATATAAATAAATTGAGAGATAAAAATCACATAGTCATATCAATTGATGCATAAAAAGCATTTGACAAAATCCAACACCCTTTCTTGATAAAAATGCTCAGCAAAGTGGGAATAGAAGGATCATTCCTCAATATCATAAAATCCATATATGATAAACCCACAGCTAACATCATACTCAATGGGCAAAAACTAAAACCATTTCCCCTAAGAACAGGAACAAGACAGGGATGCCCACTCTCACCTCTCCTGTTCGACATAGTACTGGAAGTATTAGCCATTGCAATTAGACAAGAAGAAGAAATAAAAGGCATTCAAATTGGAAAAGAAGAAGTAAAGCTGTCCTTATTTGATGACATGATACTGTACATAAAAAACCCGAAGGACTCCATCCCCAAACTAATTGACTTAATAAATGAATCTGGCAATGTAGCAGGATACAAAATTAATGCCAAGGAATCTGTGGCATTTCTATACACTAATAGTGAAATTACAGAAAAAGAGACTAAAAAAGCAATCCCATTTACCATTGAACCAAAAAAATTAAGATACCTAGGAATAAATCTAACTAAAGAGGTAAAAGACCTATATGTAGAAAACTACAGGACACTGAAAAAAGAGATAGAGGGAGATGTTAACAAATGGAAGAGCATACCATGCTCATGGATTGGGAGAATCAACATCATTAAAATGTCCATACTACCCAAAGCAATCTATAGATTCAATGCACTACCCATTAAAATACCAGCGACATATTTCGAGATCTAGAAAGACTTCTTCATAGATTCATCTGGAACAAAAAAAGACCACAAATAACCACAGCAATTCTGAGAAAGAATAAAATAGGTGGGATCTCAATACCAGAACTTCAAGCTATATTACAAAGCAACTGTTCTCAAAACAGCCTGGTACTGCTACCAGAACAGACATATAGACCAATGGAATAGAATAGAGAACCCAGCTATCCACCCAAACCACTATTCTCAACTAATATTTGACAAAGGAGGCATGAACATACAATGGAGCAAAGATAGCCTCTTCAATAAATGGTGTTGGGAAAATTGGACAGATATATGCAAAAAAATGAAACTGGACCACCAACTTATACCAAATACAAAAATAAACTCAAAATGGATACAGGACTTAAACATTAGATGGGAAACCATAAAAATACTAGAGGAATCCACAGGCAGCACAATCTCAAGACAAATGCCGAAAGAACTTTTTCACGGATACTGCTCCAAAGGCAATGGAAGCTAAAGAAAAAGTAAACAAATCGGACTGCTTCAAAATAAAAAGCTTTCGCACAGCAAAAGAAACCATCAACAAAACAACAAGAAAGACCACTGTATAGGAGAACATATTTGCAAATGTTATAACTGATAAAGGTTTAATCTCCAACATTTACAGCCAACTTATACAACTTAATAAAAGGAAGATAAACGACCCAATAAAAAAATGGGCAACGGACCTAAATAGAACCTTTTCAAAAGACGACAGAAGGAAGGCCAAGAGACGCATGAAAACATGTTAAAAGTCACTAATTATCTGAGAGATGCAAATCAAAATGACAATGCGATACCATCTCACACCTGTCAGAATGACAATCATCAACAAATCAACAAACGACAAGTGTTGGCGAGGATGCGGAGAAAAAGGAACTCTTGTGCACTGTTGGTGGGAATGCAGACTGGTGCAGCCACTGTGGAGTACAATATGGAGTTTCCTCAAAAATCTAAAAATGGATCTCCCTTGGAAATCCTACTCTTAGGAATTTATCCTAAGATATCACAAACACCAATCAGAAAGGATTTATGCACCCCTATGTTCATAGCAGCACAATTTACAATAGCTACAATTTGGAAACAGCCTAGGTGCCCGTCAGCAGATGAGTGGATCAGAAAACTGTGGTACATCTACACAATGGAATTCTATGCTGCAATTAAAAAGAAGAAATTCTTACCTTTTGCAGCAACCTGGATGGAACTGGAGAGCATTATGCTTAGTGAAACAAGCCAGTCAATGAAAGAGAAGCACTACATTATCTCACTCATTTGTGGATAATAAAGAACATGGTAAACTGATGAGCAAAAGGATAGATACAGAGGCAGTAAAGCATCAAACAGACTGTCAAATTATAGCAGGAAGATTAAGGAGAGGTGGGGTAGATAAGAGATCAATCAAAGGACTTGTATGCATGCATATAAGCGAACCAATGAACATAGACACTGGGGGGTTGGGGTATGCCTGGGAGGGAGGGAGGGCAATGGGGAGATATGTATACATGTAACACAATAAAAAAATAAAAGATAAAAAAATAAAATAAAATAAAATCTGTTTGGGCAAACTATCTCTTAAAGGGAAAACTAACCCATGATATACTAGTAAGTATGGATTTCTATTGTCTTTTAAGTTATATATTTACACACATATAATACATATAATAATTTTGATATATACAACTTATATGAGGCATAATCAGGTTTAGGTAATAAAACAAAAAATAACCATGAATTGGAACCATTATGATATTTTATCCATTATAATGAAAACACCACCACTTTTAAAACTTTGAAACTACTTAAATTTTAACTCTTTACTTGTGGCATTTGTTGGCAAAATTACTAATAATGTGAGAAATTTTAATAAATTAGACATATTTTCTGTATAAAAGAAAAAAATGATAGCTGCCAGCAAATTTACTTCAGATTTCCCCAAGACCAGTTTTATAAGAAGTGATAGCTGGAACAATCTAGCTCAAAGAACTATAGAATATAACGTTTTCTTTAGCAACATTTTCTTTATTCCTAAGGGAAACCTTTTTCAAATAAAGCAGGATGTACCCCCTCATTCCAAGAGCAAAAAAAAAAAGTATTCATATCAAATTGATGAAAGTAGCATTTTTCTTCTTTTTACGCCTTGGGGGTGGATGAAAATAACACTTTGGCATTTTTCTCTTCTGTGCCTATTTATTGCTGTCATTTCGCCAATTCCTTAGTACAGAAAGATTAATGGAAAATAAATTGGTGAAATGAAAGCAAGATATATGTAAGGAAATGATGATAAAAACTGGTACCAGTTAAGGTTTTCAATGTACCCAGAAAATATGAAAGAAAACTGGAGTTAGAAAAAGAACATTGCCCATTCTTATTTTTCAATTAAACTATTGGCCCCAGGATTTTTTAAAAAATTGGAGAAAAATTAAAATTTAAATTAAAAGGCATTGCTTTGCAGATCTTGATTGTTTTTACTTTTTGTTTTAAACTGAATCACATACATATAGCACCAAAAATCAATGGAATCAGTCATTCACAGTTACTATTCATTCTCCATCCAATCATCTAGCCATCCACTACTAGCTCAGTAAATTAGAGATTTCATTTTTAATTTTAAGTTTAACTGAAATATGAGAGACAGTTTTTAGAACTTAAAGATTATTTAAAGGATCATATACTAAGAGTGCAAGACTGCAACCACATTTTCACTATGCAACTTTGGGCAAGTCTTGTCCTTTATTAAGGTTTTGTTGACATTTCAAAGTTTATTAAAGTATACTGAGCATAGGAATAAGCTCTGATATTTTAAATGAGGCCTGTTAAAGATTACTAAGTATAGTCAAATTTCTAATTAGATGTCTAGTTTATTTTAAAGAGAAAGGAATGTCAATGATTGGGATAATTTCAAAGATAAATTTATGAGTGATTAAGATCTAAAAGTTGATTATCCAGATATCTTTTCTGATTTAGTGATTACTCAAAATTTAATATGAAGTAGTGCTGTCATTTGTTTTTTTCATGTAACCTCCTACACTTTATGATCCTTAATATAACCATTGCTGTAATATTTGACAAGTGACATTTGTAGATTTGCATTTGACAAATATTTGAAAAATATAGCAAAGGAAATGTGGGTTTGTGTGTGTTTCTTTTGGTTTATTTGTTATAAGTAAGATTTTGGAGTTGAAAGGGATCTTGTAGTTAATTTGTTTCCCACCCTAATTTTCTAGATGTCCAAAAGTTAGCCTCATATTCTATATGTCACTGATAATTTTACAACAGAACCAAGGCCACATAGCACTTTAGAAAATATATTCCCAGTGTTCTGTGGGAAATATTCATTCTTTTCAAATAAAAATAAGGCAGAATTTTAAAGTATTTTTCCTTTTACCCTCTTAATTCTGGTTTATGTTTATATTTATGGTTAATTTGCCCACTCATTTGTTTTGTTCATTTGGCTGTTTGTTTTTTTTAGGGTTTTTTTTTTTTTGGAGGTTTAATTTGGTTTCCTCATGAAGTCTTTATAAATGTGGCACAACTAGAAAGCTATCCTAAGAAGTGCTTTTAACAAATTGAATTCAGTTGGGAAAATTAGTAAATAAGTTAATAGAAAAATCACCTAATTTGGTGGATTAGAAAACTGGTTTTCAGGTTTACATCACTACTACTCAACCACGTGACTTGCGCATATAGCTTTCCCAACTAAATGAAAATACTATAATAGAATATCTGTAGGTTTGTTCCTTCCAGCTCACAATTCTATGATTTTATGAAAATAGACACACACATGAGTCATTGTCCTTAAAAACATATTTTATAAAATAAGACTTAACTACCCCTCTAAATCATTAATGTAGGTGTTTTCTAATTACTTAAATAAAGAATAAAGAAAAAAAGTCAATATTAGTAAAAGTTTGGAGTAAGAGAAAAAAATTTTAACCATAGTATCTCATTTATTTGGATCCATATTCATAGGTTACTCTTAAGGCTTTGTCAAGCATGAGAATAATTTTTATACTATGTTTTAAATTCACTGTGTATGGAAAGGGCCCATATAAACATACCCATGTTGCTATTTTACTTCACCAAGCTAAGGCACAAAAGTCAGAAATTCTAATAAAAAATGTGAAAATATTTTCTATAGAAACATTGAAAAATAAAAAAAAAACATAAAATGGGAAATGATTATTAATTATCTAGATAAATGTGGTTCATTTTTAAATTTTAGAAAGGGAAGTCAAGAGAGGGAAAAATATGGATATGAAAGAGATACATCTATTGGTTGCCACGCATGTATGCGCCAACCAGGGATCTAACCCACAGCCTAGGTATGTGCCATGATTGGAATTGAACCTGTGACTATCAGGTGCACAGAACTTCATTCTAACCAACTGAACCACATCAGCCAAAGTGTGATTGTTTTTAATGCTGTTCAAAACTGAATGTCAAAATTATTTAACCAATTTTCCTATGAAGAAAGAAGAGAAAAAAGAATAAAATTGTTTAGAAGGAGAGACTTAAAAGGTCCAGCATTGCTTTTCAGTATTCAATCTTTGCTTTCCAAATTAAAAAAATATATATGCTTTTTAATTTCTTAAAGGAAAAAATATGCAAAGACTTAAAGTACCATAATAGTGAAGTAATTGTATAAATGATATATTCCCATTTCAAAATCCTAGTTAATTTTATAACACAATGAATAATCTTTCTCTGAATGTATAGCATAGGTTCAGGTGGAATAATGATAGTATTAAATAATTCATGATGGAAAAGGACTGAAAAATATTTTATTTTAAATATTCAACACCATAATAAAACTATGCACCATTCAACTAACTTTTTCGGACCTCTTTTCTTGGCTCTTTAACTGTTGTGAAAGTATATATTTCTGATTTAATGTAGTATAGTTATTTAAGTGATATACAATAAATGCCATATATATGAAATATCTGCAAAGAAAAAAAGTAAAAACTTACAAATAAATTTAAGTTTATTGTAACTCTAAAAATTTATTACTTTTCAAAAGTAGATATTTAATATGTAGGGTTAGAATAATGTTCTTGAGAATTTTCCACATAATTTTATATAATGGGTTTAACATAAAAAAGAAACAGTATTGACTATAGTTTTGATTACTAAGAAGAAAAAAAGCATGATTTTATTTTAATGGACTGTGACAATTAGTTCAATTTTTTATCATTTAAATTTTATTTTTCTCTTTAAGAAATTAATTATTTTATTGTTCATCATCAGTCACCCTCTAGTTACTCTTTCTTCATTAAAAAATTACTCCCAAACTTAATAATTTAAAACAATAATTTATGTTCCTGGTGTTTGTAGATCTCCAGGATGTCTAGGTCCTCAGCAAGAAAGATCCAAAGGCTGAGGGTGACTCAACTAGAATAATCTGAAAATGTATTCATTCACATATCTGACACTTAGAAAGAGATGAAATTAAAACTAGGCTTTCTGACTAAAGCACTTTTATGTGGCTTCTCTATTTGGCCTGACTTTCCCACAGCATTATGTCTTATGGGTAGTCAGACTTCTTGCATGGTGAATCAAGTATGTTAACAGAGAGAGAGAGAGAGAGAGAGAGAGAGAGAGAGAGAGAGAGAGAGAGAGAGAGAGAGAGGGAGAGGAACATGGATGTGAGAGAACATATGCATTGATTGCCTCCTGTATGCAGGGGCTGGGAATAGAACTTGCAACCCAAGTACTTGCCCTTAACCTGGAATTGAACCCATGACCCTTCAGGTCACAGTTACCCCTCTAACCACTGAGAACACTGGCCAGGGCTTTCCTAGAATCTTTATCTGCTAGGGCAGGGCTGGGGAACTTTCAGCCTAAGAACCATATAAGGCCCATGAAGTCATTTGGTCTGGCCCTGCCAAGTTATTAGGAGTGAATTAGTTAAATGTTTGACCAAATATAGCAACTAATTTTGACAATAATTTTGTATGGCCCAAGAATGATGTTATAAATATTCAAATGGCCCTTTACAGAAAAAATATTCCCCACTCCTGCTACAGGGCTTTATCATCACAATATTTCACACTGAAAAAAAAAAAAGAATAAAGATATCCAGGACATGCTTATATGAGTTATTCATCTTTTGGATCATCAAAATGAATGTTTACATATTAATCACTCTGTGAAGGTTCTGAGTAAAGAATAAATTTGATTTTTTAAATTATGAATTTCTAAAATCTATTTTAAACACAAATCTATGAAATAATTTAGAAAATGCTATAACATCTGATTGCATTTGAAAAAATGCTTTTCATCATATCTACACTTATCCACTCATGCTTTTAAACATATCTACACCTAATCACTCACCAATGCTCTGTTGAAAAGCTATTTCAATTATTACCTAACAGAACATTTTGATATTTTAGAATATTCGTTTTATTTTTGTACTTTCTGTTAATTGAGAACAAACCGGGTTTAGCTCATTCTTGACCACCCAAGTTACAAAATCACATCATAAATAGCTGTTTAAATTCTTAAAACAAACAAAAATACCCATTCTCTGTTCTGAACAGTTCAACCCCCCAAAATTACTGGATCTCTCAGTTTTCTTCCAGTTTCATTACATTTGTGTGGGGAAATTTTAGATAGATATTGCATTTTGACATTTAAAATCAAAATATTATAAATTTACAAACGTAGTTTCAATTCAGTTTTCTTCAGTGTTGGTGGATGTTCAAATCTTCAGCTATTTTCTGTTTAGAGGGAGGTCACTCGCACCTGATTTTTCAAGATAGTTGAGGTCTATCTGAGACAGAAGGCTGAGGTCGTTTAGGCATACAAGAACTCAAAGCTATTTGGTAGAGGGTGGAAAAGAGCTTGAGGTTGGAAAAGAAAAGAGAAAAGGAGACACATAAAGAAAAGATAGGTAATGCTTATGAAAGGACATGCAGTACACTGAGAAGAGCATAAGCATTATACTCTTAGAAGCTACTACTGGTGTGAACTAAATCGTTTAATTAAAGAGTTTATCTGTTCCTATAACTTTTGGTATAACTAACCTGCACCTGAACGAACTGAAGACACAACTGTTCACCACTCACCAGAGACGTGTTCTCGATCTAAACTGGTTACAGGCCATTCATTTTACTGAACTGAACCAGTTAGTAGAAAAATCTGCAAAGGAGGATGGCATAATTGTAAGGATTTTTGTTTGTTCTCATGTTTTCCACTATACAAATATTAGTGGTTTTAAAATAAATGATTTATATAAATATTGAATGTAAATCTTCTCCCCTTCACTTGAAATATAACTAAATTACTAGTTTAGTTCTCACTAACATTGTAATTTTAAAGTTTGCGATGAGTTTACCACATGCAATATTTCTTCTAAGGCATTAAACTGCAGCAAATATTTTAAGTTTAGGTCAAACTTTATATTTTGGGATTTTCTTAATCCATTACCTTTTTTTTTTTTGAACTTTAAATACCTTTAACTCTCACCAGGTAATAATTTTAGTCATACTTACTAAGTAGATTTTTCCTTTTAAGATACCACATATTTCTTTTTTTACAGAAAAGGGAAGAAATAAAAGATTTTTTTAAGTCATATTAGAAATGAGGATAAGAAGGTTTGTGGCAATGAATATCGAAGTAGAGAGTGTTAAGATTTTCTATATATTCTCGGTTAGAAATTTCTTAATGAAAATGAAGTTAACTTTATAATATGGTAAAGCATCAGGAAATATTGTAATATTCAAAGTTTGGAAGCATTTGCTCATTGCACAACAGATTGTAACTAGATTTTGGAACTGTATAACATTGATAACATGAATATGCGGAATTTATAATTAGTTATCTTTTAAATAGCATTTTAGGGTTTACAAGTATTTCCACATTTATTTGATCCTCTCCAATGTAATTGAGTAGCTATATGTGACAACTTGTTACATCAAGTGCTGCTAATACCATTTAACAAATGAAGAGAGTAAGGCAGAGAAAAGTTAAATCACATAGTACATGAAAATATTGAAATAGGTATCAACATATCTCTTCAGATTCAATGGTTCCTATAAGACAGAAAGTACTAATGGCAATAAGCTATAATGGCATGTAGAACCAGAAAGGAAAATGACAGTAATAATAGACATTAATAAAATGTGTATTCTATGTTTTATACATTGTGTCTCATTTCGTGCTAATCACATCATTGTGAAGGAAAAAAAAAACTTATCAGCAATAATCAGATGGCAATTTAAAATGTTAATTATTTGCTCACTGTCATAAAACAAATCATTTTGTATGGCAACAGTATTTTCAACTCCAAAACAATAAAAATGAAGACTCTTAAAATTTAATGGGAGCCATAACTGCCGTGCTGGTGTGGCTCATTTCATTGGAGTGTCCTCCCATATACAAAAATATTGTGGGTTCAATTCCAGGTCAGGGCATGTGCCTAAGTTGCAGGTTCTTTCCCTGGTGGGTGGTGGGAGCAAGTACAAAAGCAGCTTATTGTTCTCTCTCTCTCTCTCTCTCTCTCTCTCTCTCTCTCTCTCTCTTTCTCTCTCTCTGTCTCTCTTTCTTTATCTTGGAGAGAGGGTTTAAAAAAATTTAATAGGAGATGATGTTGAAGCTACAATTTTAAATACTGTACCAACATGGATCAGTTTATCAGATACTTGAAACCCATTCATTTTATTTATTTTTCTTTATTGATTAAAATATTACATATGTGTCCTTATCTCCCCATTGCGGGCCCCCCCCCCACTCATTGCCCTCTTCTTTCTGGTGTCTGTGTCCATTGTTTAAACTTATATATATGCATATAAGTCCTCTGGTTGCTTTCTCCCTCTTAGCCCCACCCTCCTCTACCTTTCCTCTGAGGTTTGACGGTCTGATCGATGACTCTCTGTCACTGGATCTGTTTTTGTTCATCAGTTTATGTTGTTCATTATATTCCAAAAATGAGTGAGATCAAGTGATATTTATCTTTCTCTGAATGCCTTATTTTGCTTAGCATAATGCTCTCCAGTTCCATCCATGCTGTTGCAAATGGTAAGGAGGCAAGAACATACAGTGGAGTCAAGACAGTCTCTTCAATAAATGGTGTTGGGAAAATTGGACAGATAGATGCAAAAAAAAATGAAACACTGAGCAAATAATTAACATTTAAAAATGAAACTTATACTATACACAAAAAAATAAACTCAAAATGGACAAAGGACTTAAACATAAGACACGAAACCATAAAAATACTAGAGGAATCCACAGGCAGCAAAATCTCAGACATATACTGAAGCAATTTCTTCTCTGATACCATTCCCAGGGCCAACTAAAGAGAAAATAAACAAATGGGATTACATCAAAATAAAAATCTTCTGTATAGCACAAGAAACCATCAACAAAGCAACAAGAAACCCATTCATTTAAAATATATATTTAAAGTTTATGCCCTTGATTATTTGTCCATTTTTGCCAGCTCAGGAAATAAAAGACAAGGATAAGAACAACTTTCCATAACTTCAGAGAAGCAACATCAAGAGCAGCTAGTTCTTAGTTTTTTGTTAACCAATTCATATTTAAATTAGTTCTATTTTCTTTATTTGAAGTTACTGCTAAAGTCTTCCTGGTCTGCCAACTACAACCATTACTTTGTCCTATAAAATTAGAAAACAGAACAAAAAGAAAAAAGAAAGTTAATATATCCTGTGATATGGAATATTGTTGCTTTGAACATTTTAAGACAGAATTTATGTGAAACCAGATTAATTTTAAGAAATTCCCTGTGGGTTCTGTTTGTTGTTTTGAATTGCTTTAATAGTAAACTTGCATTATTTATGTTTATTAATATTTAGAATGCACTCTGCAAGGATGATTTTCATCTGAGTTATAATTAGTCTCAGCTGATGAATGCAATAAAATGATTATAAACAACTTTGTGAGATCATTATCAGTGTTATGGGAGAAAATGTTAAAACATTGCTTCAACATTTTACCTTCAAAGATCCATTGAAACGAGCTTCAACCCATTTAAAATGTTACAAAGGTCACATTAAATGTGTTTTCTTCCCCGTGTAGTTATTGAACATCACATACTGGTTCCCTTTTCCAAAATCCAACTCACATTTCTTCTAAAATCTTTAAAAATTGTGTTTATTATTTACTTCTGAAGTTAAAGATAATTATTCATGAATATTTAAAAATATAGAGTTATAAAAAGAACTGTGTAAATATCACTGATAAAGTTAACTTGCAGAAAAAACAATTATGGGCTTTTTGACATATTTCCTTGTGTAGATATGGTATGTGTATAGTATATGCACTTTTCATGATTGATTTAATATATTATGTACAATATACTATGAGTGATTTTCATTTAACTAAATGATAATATAAAATGTAAGGCTATGTTTATAATAGTTTATTTTGTTCTTAAATCATTTTCTAAAACATGCTTTTTTTACTAATTAAATAATGCAGATATACAATAGTGAAATTAACCCTTACTCTGAAAACTTTCAGTGCTGTTTTTAATTAATATGATAAATAATACCATAATAATGATGCTAATAAAATAGATTTATTTAAATATTTCCTCAGCCAAGACAAATATGATTCTGAATCAAAGCTTATCATAATTTTAGTTATATTTACTTCTATTAACATTTTTATTTTCAAAGAGTAGATTTTCCAGAATTTTATCTAATGCATTTTTGTTCCTTCTATTAATAAAAAGCCATGTATTTATCTTTCTCTGACTTACTTCACTTAAGAAATATCCTCTAGGTCATGTATCATTTCACTTATATGTGGAATCTAAAAAACTAAACGAATGAATAAACAAAATATAAAAATGCACGAAGAGTACAAACTGATAGTTATCAGAGGGTCAGATGATGGAGGAATGGACAAAAGGTAAAGGGGATTAAGAGATATAAACTTATAATTATAAATAATACATATAAGTAATGTAAAACATTGGGAACTCAGTCAATAATCCTATCTAATAGAGAGGGAATCTGCTAATTGAACCTCATGATATCACAAAGATGGCAGCGCCCACAGCCAAGAAGGAGGGAAAATGCTAATTGACTTTCCCATCCTCAAAGATGATGACACCCACAGCCAATAAGGAGGGAATATGCTGACTATCCTGTCCTCAAAGATGGTAGTTCCCACAGCCAATAAGGAGGGAATATGCTAATTGACTGTCCTACCCTCAAAGATGGCGATACCCACAGCCAATAAGGAGGGAATATACTAATTGACTACCCTGGTCTCAAAGATGGCATCTCCCATAGCTATAAGATAGCAGAACCCAGTCCCCTCAGCCCTCCTAAGGCAGCAGGCAGGCCCAGCCATTCCATGTGCCTGTCCCCCTGTCCCCTCAGCCATCCAGCCACCCAGTGCCAGCCTCAGGCGCAGGCAAGCCTCAGATGGCAGCTTCCCAGCCAAGCCTCAGATGGTGGCTTCTCAGTCATCTAGGGCTGGCCCAAGGCGCAGGCAAGCCTCCAATGGTGGCTGCCCAGCCACCCAGGACTGGCTGAGGCTCAGGTAACTAGGGCCATCCAAGATGTGCACTGCCGGCAGTGGCAGCAGCAAAGGTGTGATGGGGCATCACCTTCCGCTGATCACCAGATCACCTCCTACCCCTGAGGGCACCAGGACTGTGGAATGGGGACAGGCTGGGCTGAGGGACCCCCCCAGCTGCATTGCATGAATTTTCATGCAACTGGCTGCCAGAAACCAAACACTGTTCTCACTAAATAGATGTGAACAGGAAACCAGAAGGCTGGTCAACCTTAATTGCTCTGAAAGGTCAGAGCTAATCACTCACTGTTTAGTTGAAACATTGTTAGCTGAAGCAGCCTCTACCTGTTTGTTTCATGTTAATTTCTGTTTGTAATTTCCTGCCTAAAGGCTAGGGGTGTGTTCCAAAGCCTTAATAAAAGGAAGAAAAAGGCAAGAGCAAAGGGTAGCCCTTTCCACTAGAGGAAGGCTCCCTCCTGGTCTCCCAATATCGCCAAATTAATATTTTCTAGTCTCTCTTTTCATTTGCATGCAGCCTCCTTCAGAACCAAAACCCTGAACCAGGAACCCTCAACCACGCAGGACATGGAAAGAGGTTCCAACATCTTGTGCCCAACAGGGGACATGGAAAGAGGTGTCCACATCTGGTGCCTGATCGCGGGACGTCTGGAGGAGAAGGTATTACTGGCCTAAGAGCAAAGGAAGGAAAATTCACCAAAGAAAATGGTGAGGGAAAATTCACCTAGGAAAAGGTGAGGGGAATTCAAGTACTCAAAGCCCATGGATTAACTGCAGAGTCTCGATCTGTAAGTAGGGTGGGAACATCTTTTGCAGCCAGGCTAATGGAGAAGAATTAGGTTATAAATATAAAGTAAACTTTATTATAGACTTTTGGTTTGCATGCTTAAATAACGTGGTTTCTTGTTCAAATTAAAATCTTAGTTTGCATTTGGAATCTGAAATCTGTAATAAGTGAAACTCCACTGCTGAAACCGCCTCTGGTGTGGAGAAATTCAAAGGTGGCAGGAGTGGGCAAGGCTATCTGCTCTCCTGCAATGAGATTACTTAAGGTTTCATTTAAAAATTGTAAGAGAACTCGCAGGGAAATGCAAATCTTGGCCAAATTAGATGCTAGTTATTATTTTGGAAAGTGGAAAAGAAAGAAAAAATTTAAGATCTGTCTTTATCTTTTAAGCATGAAAAGAAATTCAGACAGATCTGTTATTGATGCTTTCCCCTGAAGTAAGCAGGATGTGGGGGAAGGGAGAGACACTGTGGCAATCCAATATGAAAGTCCACTCTCCCAGTATACTAATCTAAAGAGTCCTTTCTCGCCATGAAAAAGTTTTGAAAATTTAGAGATGTGTCTGGAATTTCTGTACTTGTGAGGAGAGAAGCCTGGCTTAAAAAGAAATGTGCACAATTGTCCACCTTTTTGGACATATTAGACAGGGTTTTGAGTTGGAATGTCTCTGCAAAAACTGCAGAAAAAGAAAAACCCAGAACTGGTCTTTATTTTTTAAGAAAAATGATGTAAAGGAACGAAAAGAAGATGATTTTGTGTTATTAATCAAAGTTTTCAGCTAAATGGAAATTAAATTGGGAGAAAATAAAATTTCTCTAATTAGGAATTCCAAATATATTGTTTATTGGTCTAATTAAAAAAGAATTCTGTGATTTCCAACTGAACAACTTTAATATAAAAACAATTTAAAGATATAATTGATATCTTAAGGTAATTATAAAAAATATTATAATCTTTAAGTCATATATGAATATATATATTTGATGTTTTTTTCCATGTTAAAATTTCAAGGCTTTAACAGAGATGATTCTTGTAAAGCTCCATGGGCCCAGAGTAATACAAGAAAATTGTTCTCTCTTCCTAAAGGACATCTTCTTAAATTTAACCAATCTAATATACTTGAAATTGCATGAAAACCTTTATCAAATAAGAATTAACTATATTTTAAATGTTGTAAAGGTTTTGGCCTCTAAGAAGGATACAAGGATACAAGGTAACCTTGAGAGGCGTAAACACTCAGCCTCTGAGAGATCTAGTCTCTCGGTGTCCTAGATGTCAGAGAAGTAACCATTGGTCCAGACAGTGTAAATCAAAATTTCATAGAAATGGGCAGCCTCTAAATCAAGATACAGGGTATGGACAACCGCAGGGAAACGGCCAGAGGGGTGCCCCCTAACCCCATTATTAATAGGGAAAACCTGCCCTGCAAGGCCCACAGTGGATCCCTTCATCTGAGCAACTCCAGGAAGTGCAGGCTTGGATCTTAACAGCACTTAGTGGTCACTTTGACTCCCGATATTGCTTGGCAAGCTATTCCTACAGGAATTTGGGGTCCTATGTCAAAGAGTTATCAGCTGTACGGTAATATTACCTGGGGCATATGGGGAAGTATTTGGGACTTATGTTCCTGACCCTTCATGGGTAAGAACACTTAGGTGATTCCCCTGCCTCTTGTAGTCTCTAAGAAGGGCAAAATTAAGTAACTAAATATTTCTCAAGATTCCAACATTAGAATTTAAAATGACAAAAAGCCCATAGCCGCCTATATTCTTAAGGTAGAGGCGGGGCAACATTTGTGGCTTGTGAGTCAGACATAAACATTTACTAAATTTGTTTTGCTTTTTAAATTAAGATACCTACTTTAATTAATAAATTAGCTTTTTAAATAAAAATCAAGGTTTTCGGCTAAATAAAAAGCCAATATCTTTGTAAGCAATTTGATTAAGTATTCTAATACAGTCACTAAAACATTGTCTATACAAAAGGGAATTGATAGCCAGTTTGAAATTGAATTGCCATGGCCTAGAACAAAGAATATCCTTACATGATATTATTCTATAATGTCATTATATTTTTTGACAAATATCCCAAACAAACTTACAATCTAATTCTTTGAATATTTGGTAGCAATTTTAAAAATATCATGAAAGGAATTAAGGCAGTGAGAAGGCACTGAGCATTCTATAATGGCTTTTCTTGCTCTTTTTGCCAAGAGGGACAGCTGTTGCCTGAGCTTTCTGTTCATGCTGAGGTTGAAGCCTCGTGTTGGCTGATACCATGAATCTGTCTCTCACCCAGTGGTGTGAGCTGGGCCCTCCCTGGAGAAGAAACCTGGGTTCCCCAAGATATGTGATCAGTGCTGGGACCCCGCCAGCAGGTGAGGGGATCCCAAGGCAGGTACTGAGCGTGAATGTCACAAGGGCACCAAGGAGACAGAACTGAACCTCACATCAATCTGCTTGGCCCCGGAGGATGGCTGGTTAGCTCAGTAAGTGGTAAGATTCCTCAGGGAAGGAACAACCTAAGACAGGCATAGTCGCAGAGGGGCCATCAGGAGAGAACTTGGGGATCAACAGAGGTGAGGCACAGACCCTCACCCCCCAACATTGCAGGGGCTTGAACCTTCGTCCCTTCTGAGGGAGGTCTCCTGTCCCATGGCTGCTTCACTTCCCATGCCCAGCTCAGATCAGGACCCAGCAACAGACAAACATGGCCGGGCCCCATATTCTAAATCCAGCCTAACACCAGGAATACTCAGGGCCTACTCAAGAATGCAAATAACCCTTCCCACTAATTTACAGGATAAAACTAAGATTGTTGTTAGAATATTAAATTTAACAATAAAATAGTAGTTAAGTTTTCAAATTATTTAATTGGCTAAATGAAATAAGTGAATTAAGTACTGGAAAAAAGTTGTTCCTAAAGTATTAACTAAAATTTCTATTGGTAGTTCATTGCATGGTAAAATTACTTAACATGCAATAAACATAAAGCAGTCATATTTTCATTATAAAAATTTTCCAAAAGCCTCCTAATAATTAAATAAAAAGGGGGGATAGTACAGTAATATTAGGTAAGGAAAAGTATTCTGTAAGCAAATTACATCTAGAAATTTTTTTTTTATTTAACAGCAAGACACCCATGAAAAACATACATAGTATTAAAATAAGCCAAAGGAAAATCATTTGGGCAAAAATAAAAAGGATCCAAAGTCAAATTTATAGAAAAAAATTCCTTTACTAACTTTGGTTGAGAATATGTTTGTATATTTTCAGAAAAACAGCTCCAAGACCATGTGAATTCCTACAACAGAGAATGTTATGAAGATAAGAGGGAAACAGTCCAGAGATGGAAGATGCTGAGGACACCTTGCCATCCTAGCAGTCAGCAGCTGTGCATCAATGCAGGTTGCCCAGGACCAAACCAGAGAGGGTC
This sequence comes from Lasiurus borealis, assembly GCA_004026805.1. Taxonomy (NCBI): domain Eukaryota; kingdom Metazoa; phylum Chordata; class Mammalia; order Chiroptera; family Vespertilionidae; genus Lasiurus; species Lasiurus borealis. Next base: position 19,979 of record PVJN01016999.1, read on the forward strand.
GGACCTGCATTGCCATCATTTGTCCACTGTCCAGAACTGAAATATCATTGCTAACATGTACATTCAAAAAACTGTTGGACATTGAAACTGGACTCAAAGGATTGTTGGCCCAGAAAGAAACTTACTACAGACTGATTCATTTACTTCTTAGCACAGCCATTGTTACTAGTCTTATTTTTTGTTCTTACATGTTTATTTCTAGTCTGCAGATGCAAGATTTTTTAGAGGAAAGAAAATGGGGGAGATGCCAGAAACCAAACATTGTTCTCACTAAATGGATGTGAACAGGAAACCAGAAGGCTGGTCAACCTTAATTGCTCTGAAAGGTCAGAGTTAATCATTCACTGTTTAGTTGAAACATTGTTAGCTGAAGCAGCCTCTACCTGTTTGTTTCATGTTAATTTCTGTTTTGTAATTTCCTGCCTAAAGGCTAGGGGTGTGTCTCAAAGACTTAATAAAAGGGAGAAAAAGGCCAGAGCAAAGGGTAGTCCTTTCCACTAGAGGAAGGCTCCCTCCTGGCCCCCCAATATCGCCAAATTAATATTTTCTAGTTTCCCTTTTCATTTGCGTGCAGCCTCCTTAGGAACCAGAACCCTGAACCGGGAACCCTGAACCATGCAGGACATGGAAAAAGGTTCCCACACCTGGCATCTAGTATCACAATAACTGTGTATGGTGATGGGTGGTTACTAGATTTCTCAGAGTAATCCTTTTGTAAAGTATATAAATGTTAAATCTCTATGTTGTAGAACTGCAACTAATATAATATTATATATCAATTATACTTTAATGAAAAAGAGCTTTACATTTCAGAATTTTAAGAAGTTAAAATTAAGTATAAAGCCATGTAATGGAACTGATTTTGACATTTTACAGCACTAGAGCATTAAATATATTTCTTATATGTTTTTTTTTGTCTTTTTTATTTACTTTATTATTTAATCAAAAGCATAGTCTACATTTTTATTCTTTCTATTAATAAAAATATGTATACCTTTTAGTACTTTTGTGGTGGTACTTAGTTTGTGGTAACTCATACTCTTACATTTTAAAAATATTTGCGAAATACTCAGTAACTGTAGTCAATAATGCAACAGGGATTATTTGGCATTATTTGTATTTTCAGGCATTTGACTTTTTGTTCAGCCATTACAATTGATCTTGAATCCAGTCATCGTTATCTCTTTCCAGCATTTCTGCAAAATTCTCCTATATGTCTTTTAGCTTTACTTATTTAGATTTTCTATTCCATTTTTCTTGCCTCATCCCTATCAAACATCTTCTAGTGTTTTCCTATTATATTTAGTTGACATCCGAATGTTTTGTCCTGTCCTGCTCTATATCTGATACCTGTTTATCTTGCCTTACCTTCTAAGCACTCTTTTTTATTCTCTTTGCATGGACCTAAGGAAGTTTCTACTTTGTAGCCTCTCCATTGGGAGGGCTTGTTCCCTGATCTTCACACAATTGGGTCCTTCTCCTGATTCAGGTCTTAACAAAGTGTTCTTTTCTCAGAGAGGCCATACTATTATCTTTCCTGATACTGTATCTCCATAATTTTGCCCTTCATTCATCTTTTATTTTTGCTTATAGAAATTATCAATCTTAGGAAGTAATAATTATGTATTTATTATTAGGTGTGTTTTTTAATATCTTCTAGGAGAATATTATTTCAGTAAGAACAGAGTTTGACAAACTTGCACATTAGTATAGTGTTACTCTAAAAAAATAATGTTATCTCTAAAATAACTACTATTATTATGCATCATAAGTTTTATCAAGATATGATGATACACTACATTGAGGATACTTTGTTTTAATGTCAACTAATATTAATATATTGCATTTTTGCACATTTGGCTTTTATCCAATATAATTTGCCTAGTCTTTAATTTTCAACTTTCTTTGCCTAGTTTTTAAGTTTCAACCTCCTTTCTTAAGATATCTATTGCAATCGGCATGTAATTAGATTTTGTTTTGTAGGACAATGGCAAGATTTTCTGTTTTAGTAGATAAGTTTAAACCAATTATATTTATTATCATAACTGACAGCTTCTATCATATTTCTCCATGCTTTTATTTTTTATGTCTTCTTGCTGATTTGTTTTTTATTTCGTTATCTTAGCAATTCAAAAATATTAATTCTATTTTATTTTTACATGTGTTTATAACTTTTATCCATTATCCTGCATATAGTTTTATTATTTAAAAATTTTTAAATTTAAAGTTATATTCTTAGTCCTTTACAGAAAAGATGAAGGCTTCAGAATGCTATTCTCACCCTGACCCCTTACTAGGTGTTCTTAGTAAAATCTGCATTTCCAAAGTTATTACTGTTATTCTTTTCCAAATTTAATTATTTGTTATAGTAAGTATTATTTATTCTTTCATTATTCACTATGTATAACTATTTTTCTACTTCTCCTTTAGAATTTTAAAGCTTTAGTTAAATTTTTAACTACCTGCCATTCTCTTATATTTTTCTTTCAAGTATGTAATACATATACTGATAAAATAATTAAATATTGATTTAGAAAGTATTGATAAATTCTTTATATTTAATGTAAATTATAAAACTGAAATTTTAACCCACAATGATGTGTTAAGGTTTTAATCAATTTTTAATGCAATCTAAGATCATTGGCTTGAAAAGTAATATTAAAATGCTATTTTTTTCTGGAATTATTATAGTTTTTATAATTATGGCTGTGGTTTATTGCACATTAATGTTTCTATAATGTCTGGTAAGGATGGAGGTTCATTTTTTTTCATATATATATCTTAGTGTTCCAGTATCAATTGTTGTAAAGACTGTTTTTCTCCATAGAATTATCTTATACCTATACTGCAAATAATTGTTATTGCATGTTTAGGTATATTTATAAGCTCTCAATTGGATACTGTTGTTAGTATGCCCTTTTGAAATTAGTAGTCAAATATTTTTTTAATTCTAGAAAATGAAATTCTAATATATTTTTTGAAATATTACTCCTTTGTCATTTCCTATATTCTTCTCTTTTGTAATTCCAACTTATATCATGCATTTGAAAGCTTGTCAGTCAATTTTCTCTTACTATTCTTTGATATTTTGTACTTCTTTATTTCTCTATGCTTGATTATATTTAAGTATTCTTCAATTTTTAAATTTGTCTTTCTGAATAAAAAATTTTACCTTTAATTGTCTTAAAATTTAATTGACTGTACACCTAATTTTCATTATTTCTAATTTTTTACTTAGGTACTTAATATTTTTGCTTATGTCTGATTATAATTCAATATTTTTTGGTTTTTACTTATTTTAATGAACATTCTAAATTTATTTATTTTAAAATAATTTAGGATATTCTCTAAAATTAAGTCCATCTGAATTAAATTCATGCTCTCAGAATGCATTTTTTAATATATTTTTATTGATTTTTCACAGAGAGGAAGTGAGAGGGATAGAAAGTTAGAAACATCGATGAGAGAGAGAGAGACATTGATCAGCCGCCTCCTGCATGTTCCCCACTGGGGATGTGCTCACAACCAAAGTACGTGCCCTTGACCAGAAATGAACCTGGGACCTTTCTGTCTGCAGACCAATGTTCTATCCACTGAGCCAAACTGGTTTCAGCTGAGAATGAATTTTTTAAATGCATTTCTAAGAATTTTCTCAGAGGAGAATCCAAGAGGGTGACATAGGTAAACACCTACACTGCTGTCTCCCACAACAATTACAAAACTACAACTAAAAACCAGAATGGACATTATCCAGAACCACAGGAAGGCTGGCTGAGTGGAAATTCTACAACTAGAAGGAAAGAGAGGGGCTCACAGAGATTCAGAGGAGCTGCAAAAAGCTGAGGTACAGAGATGCGCTCCTGGAGAGAGCAGTTGTGGCTTTCTCTGGTGGGAGGGATACGGAGACACTGAACCCCTTATCCTAGGACACTAAACCTCAGATCCAGCCGAAACTCATACAGGGGGAGTTAGGACTGTGAAAAGGGAGAAGTACATGGAAATTTAGGGGAGTCACAAAAGATCAGAAGTCCTGTGGCACGCAGGGCACTGTGCATAGAGAACCGACTGCTGATTGTGCTGCTGGCTTTCACAAGTGGGCTGGAGACAGACCCTCCCAACTGTTCCACTTCTAACTCCACTAAACCCGGGTTTTGGGTGAAATCCTGGGGACCCAGACTCATATGGTCTCAGAGCGCAGGAGAGCCAGAAAGGCAGCAGTCTAGAGGCACTGCCAGAGAGCACGCACATGCACAGGGACTGCTCCAACAATTACACAGTCACTTGAGACTCAGGGGCCATGAAGGGTGTGGCCAACTGGAAGGCAAGACGGTCCCTTAAGCCCTGAGAATCCACCCATCCCAAGCTCAACAGAGAGGCTTTTGCAGTTTTGCTAGTCTGGTATCATAAGGCTGAATCCAACACAGAAATTCTCCCGGCACAGTGAAAATGCCAAGACAAGGGAAGGGATCACAAACAAAAGAAATGGAGGAAAACAAATGACTGATATAGAGTTCAAAACCATGCTTATAAGGTTTTTCAAGAATATCATAGAAAAGTTGGATAAAGTTAGGAGACCCAAGAGGAGATGAAAAAGGACCTACTAGAGATGAAAAAGGACCAACTAGAAATTAAACATAAACTGACTGAAATAAAAAATAGTATACCAAGGCCTAACAGCAGACTAGAGGAAGGCAAGAATCAAGTCAAAAATTTGAAATATAAAGAATCAGAAAACATTCAATTGGAAAAGCAGGAAGAGAAAAGAATCCAAAAAATGTGAAGACAATGTAAGGAGCCTCTGGGACAGCTTCAAGCGTACCAACATCAGAATTGTGGGGGTGCCAGAAGAAGAGAGAGAGCAAGATACTGAAAACCTATTTAAAGAAATAATGACTGAAAATTTCCCAAATCTGGTAAAAGAAATAGACTTACAAGTCCAGGAAGCACAAAAGGAATCCAAAGAGGACTACACCAAGACACATCATAATTAAAATACCAAGAGCAAAAGACAAAGAGAGAATATTAAAAGCAGCAAGAGAAAAACAGTTCAGTGCCTACAAGGGGACTGTCAGCAAATTTCTCAACAGAAACAATGCAGGCCAGACGGGAGTGGCAAGAAATATTCAACGTGATGTATAGCAAGAATCTACAACCAAGAATATTCTATCCAGCAAAGTGATCATTCAGAATTGAAGGGCAGATAAAGAGTTTTACAGATAAGAAAAAAGCTAAAAGAGTTCATCAACTCCAAACCAGTATTATAAGAAATGCTGAAAGGTACTCTTTTAGAAGAGGAAGAAGAAAAAGGTAAAAAACAAAAAATTATGAACAACAAATAGATATCTATCAACAAGTGAATCTAAAAATTAAGTGAATTAAAAATTTGATCAACAGAATAAACTGGTGAATATAGTAGAATCAGGAGCACAGAAAGGGAGTGGACTGATAATTCTCAGGGGTAAAGGGGTAAGGGGCGTACAGGGAGAGTCTGGACAAAAATCATACACCTATGGATGAGGTCAATGGGAGGGAGGGAAGGGTAAAGGGAAGGGTAGGAACAGGATGGAAGGGAGCTACAGAGGGGAAAAAAGAGAAACAAATGTAATAATCTGAATAATAAATATTTAATTAAAAAAATAATTTTCTCATATGTTTTGGCATTACAATGTCTTAGTTCATTTTGAATGTCAAATACTGTATATGTCAAATGTATATATATATATATATATATAGTTAACCCTTGTACAGTGTGGGAGGTTAAGGGCAGCCACCTCCCATGCAGTTAACAAGCCATGCATCCACATATAACTATGGTTATCCCTCTACATATGTGGATTCCCAATCTTGGAGGTAATCCCTAAATAATGAGCATTTGAACTGCATAGTCATTTGAAAAATATCTGGGTATGTGAGCCTGCAAAGTTCAAACTCATGTTGTTCAAGGATTAACTGTATATTATACATACATACACACACATACATATTACAGTGATACATTCCCTATGTGATATTTTCCCTCTGCTTTCATTCCCTTTCTATATATTTTATGTTCACTCCTTCTGGTCTAGTAGGGATTTCTTTTTAACTATACTTCTTGGCACCCCCTCTCCTGACAGTTTCTAGAATGACTTCGTTAATTGGCTTTTACATTGAGTTGATCTTGAAGATTAGCAATTTGGTCAACATATAATTTCCTTTGTGTGGGGTTGTGTCTTTAATCACTTACCTTCTACAGGTCCATGGCTCTTGGTTAAGTTGTGGCACTGGCTAGCATGGAATAGGCTATTTAGCTTATTTTCTTAAATGGGAAAGCCCTATTCTAGTTCCAAAAGTCAGGCATCCAGAGTGACTCTAGACTCCCATCTCGAGTGGAATATTTTATCTCTGTCACACTACAGAAGCCTAATTCTCAGCCTGCTGCTCCAGATCAAGAAGCCAGCCAGCCTATAACTTCAGCCATGTGAATGCGATATATATCTAAATGTCTCTGTGACTGTGTTTTTACCAGGCCATGGAAATGTTCATGCTGCATTAACCCCAATGTGTCTTGTGATTTTTTAATTCATCTTCTTTATCATCATTAATAACACACAACTTAAAACTTAAATCAAGATGGCAGATAAGGTCAGTCACCTATTGAAAGTAAAGAGATGATTTTGCGGGGAAAAGCAGAGAGAGAATAAAAGAAAGTAAGTGATATTCAAAAGTTAAAATGAAAATGCATATTTAAACATTCAAGGTTTATACTAAGAATATTAGGTTCTCTTTTTTATCTCAGTATCTATTTTAAAAATCTTTGGTTAAAAGTGATTCCACATTTATAAAAGGACCTCGTTTAATTCTATGCTTTGATTGTAATCATTATGAGGATTTTGTTGTTCTCAAGATATATGCACCATCTTGGGTGGTCAAAGGAAAAGTTATATCAAACTTTATTTATGAATATACCTCATTGAATTTTAGTTCTATATACTGTATTTCACACATTGTGTTACTGTGGTCAGGCTCCCGATTCACTCTCTTGTCTATTTATTACCAGATATTCCTATATAGTTTAACATTTCACACACTGAAATTACTTTAGTATGTCAGGATATATGTTTCTAATAAAGTAAGCAAGAAAGAAACACTTTTATCTATTTTTCTAATATGGCAGAATCAAACCATTGGCAAATCAGATATGCTGATTGTGAAAATGTCAAGTTTGTCAAAGTTAGACCAAATTTATTATTGGAGAAAGAGATGTCTGCTTTTCTAGGATCTAACAATGAAATGCCTTAGAGATCTTATTTAGCTTCTTAATATATGATGTCTAGATTCTTATTATGAATCAGTATATAACTAACCATGATAGAATTGATGATGTAAACTTAATGTGACACCATAAGTACCACAAAAAAGGAGGAGCTTGTGGTTTAGTTGTATAATAAGATATTTTAATAGGGCTAGAAATGACACTATAGAGACAGGATGTCAGCATAGAATCAAAACTACAGATTTCCTTTGGAAAAAAGTGTTCCTGTTCTTCTACCTGTAATTGGCACACGTGGCAGTAACCCAAAGAGAAAAACATACATGCAAGATCATGGCAGAGATTAAAACACTGGTTACAGACTGCACAGAATAATAAGTAGGAGATCTTGATCCTCTTGCAGTGGGTTCAGGAAAAAATAAACCAACCAGTGTGGTCAAGATAAGACAGAGGTCAAAACAATAGGAATCTGGTGGATCCCAATAACTTAAATAGGTCTTTCCTTCTACCTTGTGTAAAAATCTCAGTGGCTTCTATCTTGCTGCTCTGTTATCCTATACCCTGCCTCCTGGTAAAAGCTTCAGTCAATATGACAGTATTTTGACCAGCATGAAGAAGGAAAAAACAAAGGAAGGACGACCCTCCATCCCTATCTCAATTTTAGGAAGCCTTTCCATAATATTCATAGAATACCTTAATTATATTTCACAGGCCAGCACTTAATCATGGAGGTAATAACTCTAAAGGGGGGTAGAAAATGCTGTCTATTAATTATATGTATTATAATTATATATATATATATATAGAATTTTAGTTCAATATACTGCATTTCACACATTGTGTTACCGTGGTCAGTACACACACACATATATATTACTCATAGATAGATATAGAGGTAGAGATAGAGATATCTATAGATATAGATGATATAGAGGTAGAGATAGAGAGATAGAGATAGAGATAGTTGCCAAATTATTATGACTATTTGACATTTGTAGGCAAATTAGCCGAAAACTGCATCATATGGAATATGGAAGCCAAAGGCCTGTTCGAACATCTTTGCTGTCTGCAGTTACCAAAATAAAACATCTCCAATTCACACAGGAACACAAGGATTGGACAGTCGAGCATTGGAAAAGAGTCATGTGATCTGATGAATCATGTTTCCAGTTGCATCATGCAGATGGCAGTGAGAATTTTACGGAATTAGCATGAAAGCATGCACCTCACATGCATGAGTACAACCCTTAAAGCTGGTTTGGGGCATGTTTTCCTGGCATGATTTGGGCCCTTTAATTCGTGTGGAACAACGTCTGAATAGCACAACATACCTAAGTATCATTGCTGATCAAGTTCATCCTATTATGTTGATGGCGTATCCCAATGGAGATGGCTTCTTCCAACAAGACAATGTGCCAGGCCATTGTGCAGGGGTGGTTTCAGGAACAGGAGGGAGACTTTACCTTGCTTAGGTGGCCCCCACAATCACCAGATCTCAATCCAATTGAGCATTTGTGGGATGAAGTTAAAAGAGCCATCAGGCAGCTGGTTCCACAACCATCAAACCTCACAGAACAGACATGCTATTCACCAGACATGGTGTCAGATTCCTCACATCACCTTTCAACATATCATGGAGTCAATGCCCCAATAAGAAGAATCACTGCAGTATTGGAGGCAAAAGGTACACCAATGAAGTACTGATGGGGTGGTCATAATAATCTGGCCACTCAGTGTGTGTGCATGTGGATGTAACAACCATAGGTTTACAGTTGTTTGTATGGAAAATAATACAATAATTAATAAATTACAATAAGGAATAAACTCTGTATTTTGCATACTCACAACTGTAAACCTACTGTTGCCCTACCTTGTATGTGTGTGTGTATTTGTGTGTGTGTATCCTATATGATAAAAGTGTAATATGCAAACTGTGGAACAACTGGTTGGCAGGGTGGGGCTAGCAAGCAGGCAGCACCAGGCCAGCCAAAGCATGTGCCAACAGGTAGTGGGAAGAGACAATGATGGGGGCTGGGCAGCAGCAGTGGATGGGAAATCGGGTGGGAGGGAGGGGGCCGGCCACCTGGTCACCTCCTGCAGAGGGAGGCCACTAGTGGTGGCAGCAGCAGCAGGGCAATGGAGGACAGGACCAGCCACTCCCAGGTGGGCACTTTCTCTTTTAATCCTCAGTAGGATATACCCTGAGGGCGCAGGCCAGGCTGAAGGACCCCCACAAGTGCATGAATTTCCATGCACTGGGCCCCCAGTGTATATATACACAGACCCTTGGTTGGGAGTAGGTATGTGATAAATCACTTTGGTTGGGAGTAAGTATGTGATAAATCACTTTGAAGGGATGACTCATGAACATACAGGAGAGCATCCACCTTTCCATGGTTTTTATACAAATCCAGAAGAGACTGTGAAAGCCATACAATGATCTATCACTAAGAAAAATGTTTTCTGTATACAGACTGGGAAGGTTAAGAACCTCTTCTCAGTTTTCTAAAAGTATTTATAGGTAACATCAATCTAAGAATAAAAGGCATCCCAAATACATTATGCATCTCAAATGCAAGGAAAGCAAACCTTAAGGACCATATGCCATATAAATTGCAGTGATAACATTTAATATGTAAGAAAATGAGTTTAGATGAATTTTTTTATAGAAAAGTCAATATTAACACAACAATCTCTTAGAATGATGTTCTCTATCATGTTAAGACAAAGTTGTTTATTTTTAAAAAACGATAAAAGCATCATAAACTAAAATAAGCAGTGTCCTGAACAACTGTACAAAAAAAAAAAAGAAGAAGAAAAAGAAAAATGACCTCATATTGTAAGAAAATTTACAAGTACTAAAATATAAAGCCTCCCAAGATTTGGCCTCAAATTAATGGAGTGTACTTGGTTGTTTTGAAGTAGAATTTTGACCCCTTTGTTTTTGTATTTCCTCTACCTCCTCAGGCAAGCCCAAGTCACTTAAGCTCCCTAAGTATTTGGCAGGCAAGCTGCCTAAACTGCTTTATCTGCATTTTTGTATCATTTCATGAATTGGTTAATGGGAATATCAACACACAACTCCAAAGTGCCAGTAGAATAGCTTAATATTTCTTTGAAAATGTACAAGAACTGCTCTTGGCAGTATGTTAACTTTAGGAATTCCAACTCACCTCTCTAGGATGTTAGAAAAAAGGGATAAAATGAATGCTTTCAGAAATACAGATTTATCAACAAGATATTATGCCAAACTAAAAATTTCAAGCAAAATAGTTTTAAAAAAATGATTTTAGACAGAGTGAAAGGGAGAGAGGTAACGAGGTAGAAACATCAATGAACGAGAGATGGAGATGGAGCCCACAATTTGGCATGTACCCTGACTAGAATCAAACCTGGAACCTCTTGTTTATGGGTTGACACTCAACAACTGAACAATACACCAGCCAGGGTCAAGCTAAATACTTTTTTTTTTTTAATATATTTTGATTTTTTACAGAGAGGAAGGGAGAGAGATAGAAAGTCAGAAACATCAATGAGAGAAATACATCCATCAGCTGCCTCCTGCATGCCCCACTGTGGAGATGTGCCTGCAAGCAAGGTACATGCCCCCAACCGGAATCGAACCTGGGGCCTTTCAGTCCGCAAGCTGACGCTCTATCCACTGAGCCAAACTGGTCTCGGCATCAAGCTAAATACTTCTAATAATGAAGTATTTGGGAAGATGCCTATCTTTAGGTCACATTTTACTGAATTATAAAAATTATATTTTTGAACATAGAATATATGAAATAAAACTAATCCTATATAATTAAGGCTAATATGAAAATTGACTGAATGGCAAAATAACCAGTCACTATGACACACACTGACCACCAGGTGGCAAACACTCAATGCAGGAGCTACCACCTGGTGGTCAGTGCACTCCCACAGGGGGAGAGCTACTCAGCCTGAAGCTGGACTGCAAGAGTGTGCAGGTTGGGCAGAAGAAACCCTTCCTCCTGAGTGCACGAATTTCATGCACTGGGCCTCTAACACTAAATAAAATTACAAAATGTCCAAGAAATAAACAAAATAATTTGACACAAGTGCCATTTCTAATAAAGTTCGTGTTAGAACTGAGGAACTGCCTTTAGAAAAATAATCACTCAATGCAGAGATCGACTCTTTTTAGAGTTTAAAAGTGTCCCTTTTCTTTTCTAGTTCCTTTCTCCTTTCCTTTCGGAGAGAAGAAAGCTCTAAATCTCAAAATGAAGTCTTTCTAGCTTTTGAGTTGAGCCAAATTCTTGGCCTTGTTTTTGTCCAATAAAATCTTTGCCTTTGGTTCTGAGGATGCAGAAGGTGGCACTATTGTTGGTGCTCAGGTTTGGGTGGTTTAGGTTCATCTCCCCTGCCCTCCCATCTCTGCTTATATAAGATACTTTTGCTCATTCATTCAACAGACTGTATTGAATAACTTAGGTGACAGGACTATTCCAGGATCAGATACTATCCTGTAGATTCCTTTCTAGTAATACCTATAACTATGCCTAATATAAAACAAAAGAGAGAGAGAATGGATAGGAATGAACTAACTCATACAATTTTAGAGACTAAATAGTCCCAAGCTCTGCACTTGGAAAGTTGGAGACCCAAGAAAGCTGATGGTCTAAGTTTCAGTTTGAAGTCAGAAAACTGGAGTCCCAATGCATACATTCGGGCAGGCAGTTTCTTTTTATTACTCAGCTTTTTCATTTTATTTGGGTCTCCATTTTATTGGATGAGGCTCACACACATTAGAAAGGATAATCTACTTCACTTACTTTATTGGTTCAAATGTTAGTTTCATTCAGAAAGATCCTCACAAACACACCCAGAATAATATCTGACCAAATATCTTAGCATTGTATGCCCTACTCAAGTTGACATATAAAATTAACTATCACACATGGCCTCAAAGAATAGATATGATGAGAATTTAGTTAACTCAATTAATATAATGCACTTAATTCAGATAAAATTTAAGGTTAACAAAAAAGTAGCTTTATCATATATTAAATAAAATTTTAGCATTATACATATTTTTCAATTATTTTATATATAACCTATGGTTTTTAGAAATCATAATCATAAAATGCTTCTCTGCCATAGAGGTCTCTTTGAGAATAAATTTCACTTGGAATTACTCACCCCATCACCTGATATAAATAGTGATAAAAATAGCATTTGTTACTTGGCATGTATTATGATACTATGTGTTTGCATGTATTATCTGATTGAACACTCATAATCCAATACTATGAGGTAGACACAATCATCACCACCAGTTTAGAGACAAGGAAACTAAAGCATAGCAATATTAAGTAACTTATACAAGTTTACATAGAAGTAGTTGATAGAACTGAGATTCAAACCCAGTTAGGGCTCCAAGGCCCTAACTCCTAACCACTATATTGTACTAAATCTCTGTTAAGTGAGTTAGGCGAAAAAACACATTTCCCCTGTACCATAACATTCGGAAGGTTGTGAACTGAGGGGCATTCCTTGGTAAAAGTAGATATAAATAGTATGATATGGCCCTGATATGATGGTGAGAATATAATTGAAAAGGAAGACCCATTAGATCAAAAAATTATTCTTGGCTGTGTGACTTTGGAAATTCACTGAACTTCACTGATCTTCACTTATTATAATGTATAAAATGAATAAATATCTCCTGAATCTAAAGTTTCCATTCCCAGAATCTATGAAATAATATACTAAAACTAGCTACTGACAAACAGCAAAAGGAGTTAGATCATGGTGCTCAAAAATTAGAAATGATCCAGAATATTTTTTAACAATAGGATCTGACTGCCTCCCACTTATTGGCCCTTTTTGGAATAATAATAATTTGACCTTAAATGCCATCTAAGGTTATGGTCTTGCCCCATCTCCAGTGGTCCACCTGTCCAGTAAGACATGCTGACACTGAGACATCCTAGAAATGAGACTTCCTAGCACAGTGGGACTCTGTTATCCAACCAAAAGGTTGGTCATCAATGCATCCTTTGGATTGATTTATGACCAAAAGGGGGATGTGTGGACGAAAGGAGCCACATGCTGACCTGAAAAGCTCAGGGGAGGCCTGCATGCAGTCTTGCAAACTCAGAGACCTAAAGTAACCATGAAGTATGGTTTGAAATTAAACTTTAACTAAACGCAGTTATGGTGGGCAGTTACATCCTAGGCCAGTATCTTCACTGACAAGGTCAATCTTTACCTCGACTGAGCCTATCTGTCTTTTTGCATCTATGATAATATACCCTTAAATGTCTGGGTAACTTGTAACTTTTCTTTTTTATGGAGCATCTGGGGCACAACCAAATGTGATGAGCACCAGGACAGATGCCACAATTTCCTTCATTATCATGTTAATTGTTCCTGCACCCACCTAAGTATGTGTCCATCATTTTACTTTTTATCCAGTCCCAGGGATTTCCTCCACTTTACTTTATCCTACCTCCTTAATCTATCACCAATGGATTTCATGTAACCCACTTATGTCCTCTTTTGATTGCTATGTATAAATACAAATGTAACATGCCATTCTCCAGAGCATTATCTCAATTCATTGAGGTTCTGCTTCATGGCATATGTCGACAGTTTGGCTCAAATAAACTCACAAAAATTCAAAAAAATAAAATATAAAAAATAAAAAAATAAAACTAGCTACTATTGATGCTATTACTAGGATAAAATTTGTAAAGCAAGAGTTGATTATCATGGTGATTTATTTTAAACAATATAAAAGTGATTTACATACTTCCATTGTGAGTTAGAAACAGGGTGGAAATGGGTCAGAAGGAAATAGAAATTGTGTAAACTATGTAGTGGTTAGACAAACAGTGTTTAAGAGACAGTGAGAAAATTAGCCTTCCTAGAGGTAAAAATATTTTCACTAGAGAGAAGTGAGTCATAATGTGGGAAAACTGTATAAGGACACATAGGCTATAACCATGAAATTAAGATATTTGGTTTTTTCCCATGTTTAGATTACGGGGCCCTTAAAACTTTCTTAACAAGGAATTGGATGTAAAGCTGAGAATTTTTATATCATGGTGATGTGCAGACTGATGAGATTTTAGAGATGAGAGTATAATATGAGGTTCATACTTGAGGCAAGAAATGAAGAATGAGAATGACATCCTGAAGGTAGTAATTAATGTGAAAAACAGAGGATGGGAAAGATGAACAGGGCTTGAGAGTAAACATATGTGGAAGGAAATATGTCCCATAGTTTTAATGTTAGATAACTGGCAAGTAACAATTGTTCTTAGTTGTGAGGAGAAGAGTTTGTGCTGGTTTGATGGAGAAAGATAATACATCCTGATTTGGGAACACTAATTGGGAATGTTGGATACGAAGGTGAAAAGTTGGGAGTGTTACTTAGGGGGTAAATAACAATATGTTTGCTTGCTAACCATATAGATGTGACCCGTAAGGCCAAAAAAATGAATTTGTTGAAAAAAAAACATAACAAAACAAGATAGAACCGAAGATAAAAATCTAGACATAACTAAACTATGTTTTCTCTTTATTGCAAATGGTTAAAAACTGTTAACATGAAGGCAATGGTCTTCCTAGATGAAAATAATCTATCAGTTAAGAAACCTTTTATTCTCCCATAGGTTAGTCTTTTTAAATGCAAGCAATGCACATATTTCAAATAAAGTTGACCTTTTAAAATAGAAGTTAATTGTATATGAAGGCATTAGTTTCAAAGGATTGCTTCTTTTCCTTTAAACGTAACATAACTATTTTCCAAATACAATATATGGTGTCATTAAAATGTTAAAAATTAAAGATTTCAAAAAACGATCTATTACAAAGCATCATCGTTCTTTACTTTAAAATATGGGGGTGGTTCTAATGTTAGTGTGTTTTTCCCTATAAGAACTGTCATCCTATTTTAAACTAGTCAAGGAAGTAGGCAAGGAATAGTCACTGAAAATATGCTGCAAAATCACACTGTTTATTATTTCTTTTTACCAAGATTTTATTCTTTGCTTGTATTTCACAGCAAACTAAATATGACTAGTCAGTATTTGCAGGGCAAGAAAACATACTTTCTCAGGGTGACTTTGTAAATGACAAAGCAAAACAATTTTGAAGCTTAGGGTCCCAGCTCATATTACATTACTGGGGAATATGAGTTCAGGGGTATATTTTTAACTTTTAGATGTAAACACACACACACACACACACACACAGAGAGAGAGAGAGAGAGAGAGAGAGAGAGAGAGAGAGAGAGAGAGAGAGAACAAAACAAAAAACAACAACAGAAAAACATTGTTCTTCAAAATGGAGACAACAACTGAATCAGACAATCAGGAGGGTCTCATAGTCTCAAAAAGAAATCAGGAGCAAAATATCCAGGTACAAATGAAGATTTAATGTATGTCTATGACATTTCATAGTTTAAAGTGTTCAACCAGTACTATCACAACACAATACGTCGCATCAATGAGCACTCCATTTGGGCAAAGAATAAGCTACTCACTTTTTGGGGTCTGCTCCTAATCAAAGTTTGCCAAATTAGGCCACACCTCCATCATATTTGTTTGGATTCTTGTATATGTGAGAGGTTCTCTGTCAATTTTACAAATATGAATTGGCCACATTTTTATGCAAAGCCCCTGAAGTTGGAGGATGCAAAAATAATTTAGACATGCCTTCTGAGGTATATTAGAAGACAAATATAAGTGTAGACTAAGAATATATCCATAAGCAGTGACTTTCCAGGTCCTTCCCAATCCACCTAGCATTAATGCAATCTTCAGTTAGAATGGAGCAAAAGGTATTCACTAAAGTCCAAGTGACTTCTCTTCACAAGACAAAGCAATCAGAATAGAAAACTATCCACACTCCCCAAGGTTCTCTGTATAATGGGTAGCATTTTATGTCAGGAGCTTAGGCTTTGAAAATGTTTCAGAAAAAAATGTGAGTAGTGAATGGGATGAGGAAATGGGGTAAGGTCAGGGTTGCAATAATATAAACTGACATAATGGTAGTAAGAGATATATTTGTGTGTGTTGAGGTAAACAAGTATAGCAGAAAATATAGTGTAGCAAGTTAGAAATGTCTACAAGGTTGTTGTTTTTTAATTAAAAATTTTTTAAGAGGAGTTTTATGTTCACAGCCAAATTGGGGTAGGTAAGATATTTCCTGTTTAACCCCTGTCCAATAAATGAATATCCTCTCTCATTATCAATATTCCTTACCAGAGTAATATCCTATATAATAAAAAGATAATGTGCAAATTGACACTCACACCCTTGCACAAGATGACTGTTCCAATGTGGTCAAAGATGGCCACCAGAGGATGGCTGGCAGGGGAGGATTGTTGTGCTAATCAGGCTAGCAGGGGAGGGCACTTAGGAGCAACCAGGCTGGAAGGGTAGGGCAGTGGAGGGTTATCAGGCCAGCAGGGCAGGACAGTTGGGGGCAATTGGGCTGGCAGAGGAAGGCAGTTGGGGACAATCAGGTTAGCAGGTAAGCAGTTAGGAGTTGATCAGGCTGACAGGAGAACGGTTAGGAGGCTATTAGGCTAGCAGGCAGAGTAGTTAGGGGAGATCAGGTAGGTGAGTGGTTGGGAGCCAGCAGTCCCAGATTGGGAGAGGAATCCCAGATTGGAGAGGGTGCAGGCTTGGCTGAGGGATACCTCCCACCTCAATGCATGAATATCATGCACCAGGTCTCTAGTATCTAATCTAATAAAAAAAGTAATATGCAAATTAATCATTCACTCTGCTATACCAACAAGCCATGTCCACAAGCAATGCCCACCAGCCAATCAGGAGCAAGTATACAAATTAACCACAATCAAGGTGGCTACAGCCATGGAGCAAGCAGGAGGGAGAATTGGGTTATCTTGGCAATTGAGGAATCCAAGCTTTACACACACCCTGGAAGGCCCAGGCCTCCACTCAAGGCTACAAAGTTTCAATTATAAAGGATAAACGAATCCCCCAAAAAAATGGCAGCATCCATGGAGCTGAGAGAGCAGGAGGCTAGGGTTGCCCCTGGCAATGGAGGAAGCCAAGCTTCTGCAGCCCTGGCCTGTCTTGGCCTCCATTTAAGGCTACAAAGTTTCAATTATAGAAAATAAATAAATCCCAACAGAAGTAGCTGTTGCCATGGAAAGAAGAGGAGGCTGGGATCCACTTCAGGCTACAAAGTTTCAATTGTAGAAGATAAATAAATCCCAGATACCAGGGGCTTCACCACAGGCCCTTTTCCCAGGCTACCCCATGCCCCAAGGGCACCCCCACCCTGATCTGGGATACCCTTCAGGGCAAAACAGCTGGCACCCACCCACACACCAGGCCTCTATCCTATCTAATAAAAGAGTAATATGCAGATTGACCATCACTCCAACACACAAGATGGCTGCCCCATGTGGACACAAGATGGCCAGCAGGGGAAGACAGTTGAAATGGAACAGGCCTGCAGAGAAGGGCAGTTGTGAGGAAGGGGAGATCCAGGACTGCAGGGGAGAGCAGTTGTGGGGGACCAGGCCTGCAAGGGTAGGAAATAAGAGGCAAACAGGCTGGCAGGGGAGCTGTTAGGGGGTGATCAGGCTGGCAAACAGAAGCAGTTGGAGCAATCAGGAAGGCAAGTATGCGAGTAGTTGGGAGCCAGCAGTCCTGGATTGTGAAAGGGAAGTCCATTTAAACAGGCAATTGGACATCTCTTGAGGGGTCCCATATTGGATAGGGTTCAGACTGGGCTGAGGAACATACCACCTCCCCCACCCTCTACTCACACCCCTCTCTCTGCATGAAATTCATGCACTGGGCCTCTAGTTTATTATAATCAGTAAACCTAAATTGACAATCATAATGATCCAAATTACATAGTTTACATTACAGTTCACTCTTATTGTTTATATTCTGTGGGTTTAGATAAAAATCTAATAACATATACAATATGACATCATATGGGGTATATTTACTCCTCTAAATATCTTTTTTTTAATAAATCTTTGTTGTTCAGATTATTACAATTTTTGCTCTTTTTTCCCTCCATAGCTCCCCTCCACCTGGCTCCCACCCTACCCTCTGCCATTACTTCCCGCCAATTGTCCTCATCCATAGGTGTATGATTTTTGTCCAGTCTCTCCCTGCACTCGCTCTCATCTCTTTCCCCTTGAGGATTATCAGTTCACTCCCTTTTTATGGTCTTAATTCTATTATATTCACTAGTTTATTCTATTCATCAGATTTTCAATTCACTTGATTTTTAGATTCACTTGTTGATAAATATGTATTTATTGTTCATAATTTTTACCTTTACCATTTTCTTCTTCTTCCTCTTCTTAAATAATTCCTTTCAGCATTTCATATAATACTGGTTTGATGTTGATGAACACCTTTAGGTTTTTCTTATCTGTGAAGCTCTTTAGCTGACCTTCAATTCTGAATGATAGCTTTGCTGGGTAGAGTATTCTTGGTTGTAGGTTCTTGCTATTCCTCATGTTGAATATTTCTTGCCACTCCTGTCTGGCCTGCATCGTTTCCGTTGAGAAATTAGCTGACAGTCGTATGGGTGCTCCCTTGTAGGTATTGAACTGTTTTTCTCTTGCTGCTTTTAATATTCTCTCTTTGTCTTTTGCTCTTGGTATTTTAATTATGATGTGTCTTGGTGTAGTCCTCTTTGAATTCCTTTTGTGCTTCCTGGACTTGTAAGTCTATTTCTTTTACCAGATGTGGGAAGTTTTCAGTCATTATTTCTTTAAATAGGTTTTCAGTATCTTGCTCTCTCTCTTCCTCTGGCACCCCCACGATTCTGATGCTGTTATGCTTGAAGCTGTCCCAGAGGCTCCTTACATTATCTTCACATTTTTTGGATTCTTTTCTTTTCTTGCTTTTCCAGTTGAGTGTTTTCTGATTCTTTATATTTCAAATTTTTGACTTGATTCTTGCCTTCCTCTAGTCGGCTGTAAGGCCTCGGTATAATATTTTTTATTTCAGGTCAGTGTATGTTTAATTTCTAGTTGGTCCATTTTCATCTCTAGTTGGAAATTTTCCATCTCTACTTGATCCTTTTTCATCTCTAGTAGGCCCCTTTTCATCTCCTCTTGGGTCTCCTAACTTTATCCAACTTTTCTAGGAGATTCTTGAAAAATCTTATAAGTGTGGTTTTGAACTCTATATCCAGTCATTTGTTTTCCTCCATTTCTTTTGTTTGTGATCCCTTCCCTTGTCTCAGCATTTTCACTGTGCCGGGAGAACTTCTGTGGATTCAGCCTTATGATATCAGACTTGCAAAACTGCAAAATCCTCTCTGTTGAATTTTGGATGTGTGGACTCTCTGGGCTTAATGGACTGCCTTGCCTTCCAGTTGGCCACACCCTCCACGGCCCCTGAGTCTCACATTACTGGGTAATCTCTGGAGCGGTCCCTGTGCCTGTACTCGCTCTTTCACAGTGCCTCTAGCCTGCTGCCCCTCTGGCTCCCCTGTGCTCCGGGACCATATGAGTCTGGGTCCCCAAGGTTTTACCCGAAACTGGGGGTCAATGGAGTTAGAAGTGGCACAGTTGGGAGGGTCTGTCTCCCGCCCACTCCTGAAAGCCAGCAGCACAATCAGCAGTCGGTCCTCTGTGCACAGTGCCGTGCGCGCCATCAGACTTCTGATCTTTTGTGAGTCCCCTAAATTTCCATGCACTTCTCTCTTTTCACAGTCTAAACTCCCCCTTGTATGAGTTTCTGTTGGATTTGGGGTTTAGTGTTGTAGGATAAGGCGTTAACTGCCTTTGAGAGTCTCAATTTCCCTCCCACCAGAGAAAGCCAGCCAGGTTCTTGGGCACCAGCTCTCTCTGCTTGCACCTCCATACCTCAGCCTTTTGCAGCTCCTCTGGGTTTCTGTGAGCCCCTCTCTTTCCTTCTAGTTGTAGAATTTGCTCTCTGACAGCTTTCCTGTGGATCTGGATGCTGTCTGTTCTGTCTTTTATTTGTAATTTTGAAATTGTTGTGCGAAGCAGCAGTGTAGGTGTTTACCTATGCTGCCATCTTGGATTCTCCGTGATCTGATCTTTTGTCTCCACAAGTTTCACTGCTTCCCTGAAATGTTAGAATAGCTCTGTGTGCTAGGTATACTATATGGTCCAGTAGCTCTGCCACCCCAGTTATCTGAGGTGGACACTATTGGTCCACCCTTTAGTGGACTGTGTATACAGTCTTGTTGTAGTTAAGTCTTGATTGTTGTTGATATTACTGGGGGAAACTGACCTCCAACCCAATTGATTTGAGGATCAGCTGTGTCTGCACCCAGAGACTTTCTGTGCTGGACTCAGCCTTAAGCCTTGCAAGATTGCAACAGCCTCTGTGCTGGGCTTCTATGTGGTGGAGTCTCAGGGCTGAGCAGAATACCTTGGCTTCTCATCAGTCCTGCCCTATAAGGCAGTCCCTGGGTTTCAGTGCCTCTGGACAATCGCTACAGCCCTCTCTGTGTGCACACGCAAGTGCCTCCAGACCTCTGCCTTCCAGGCTCCCCTGAGTTTCCATAAGCTCCAAGGATCCATATGAATCTGCATCCCCAGGGTCTCTCCTGAAACTGGGGTTCAGTGTAGTCAGACCTGGATTTCGGTGCTTTTGGGAGGTTCTTTTTTCCTCCTGCTAGAAAAAGCCAGTGGCACAATTAGCAGTCAGCACTCTGTGTTTGCCCGTTCTCATGCACTTCTGCGAGTCCCCAGACATCCGTCTTTCATGGCTCCCCTGTTTCCCTGATCTCCTTCCTTTTCACAACAGTCCAGACTCCCCCGTATGAGTCTTGCCCGGAACTGGGGTTCAGTGCAGTCAGAAGTGGGATTCAGTGCAGTTGGGATTTTCCGTCTCCCTCCTGCTAGAGGAAGGCAGCCAGATCCTGGACCCCCTGTCCTCTCCAGGAGCATGAGCTCCTCTCTTTCCTTCTAGTTGTAGAATTTTCACTCAGCCAGCTTTCCTGTGGTTCTGGATCATGTCCATTCTGTCTTTTAGTTGTAATTTTGAAATTGTTGTGCAAGGCATCAGTTTAGGTGTTCACTTACACTGCCATCTTGGTTTCCTCTAAAAATCTTTACACTCTGCCTATTGATCCCCAAATCAATCCCTAACAACTATTATCTTTTTTCTGCTTCATAGATTT
>PVJN01017000.1:0-41367 GCA_004026805.1 Lasiurus borealis
TCTCTTCTGCAGGCCTGGTCCCCCCCTAACTACCCTACCTCCCCTGCAGGTCCAGTCCTCCCCAACTGTCCTCATCTACTGACCTGATTGCCCACAACTGCCCTCCCCTGCTGGTCTGATCGCTCACAACTGCCCTCCCCTGCTGGCCATTTTGTGGTGGCCATCTTGTGACCAAATGGGTGTGGCCATCTTGTGACAATATAGAGCAGTCGTCTTGTGCAAGGGTGTGACCATCAATTTATATATTACCTCTTGATTATATAGGATATTTCTTCCATAAGGTTCCTGGTCATCCAGGAAGTAACCTTTCTTACTTCTTAGAATGATTGGAAGCTTTAAACCAGACGTCAGGAAACTTTCTCTAATGGGCCAGATTGTAAATATGTTGGACTTTGAGAATCATGAGTCACTGTTGCAACTATTTGATTCTGGTGTTGTAGTGCTAAAGCACCATAATCACTATGCAAATAAATGTGTGTGCTTCTATTCAAATAAAACCTTATTTACAGAGATGGTGAAGGAGTGGATTTAGCTCACAGGCCATAGTTTGCCAACCCCTGCCTTAAGCCTCTGCTTTCACTATGTACCAACCCAGTTTTCTCACCAGGTATCATAGAAAGTAAAGGAGAAAAAAAACAATATTCCAAGACAGATTTTTCATTTTAATAGAGAGAAAACCCAGTTGTAGTTTTGCATCTATATGCTATTTGATACTAGAAAATTCATAGCTCTTTTAAAAACTCTTTGAATAAGTATATCAAAAGTAAACCACCATTGGCAAAATGTTAACACATTTTATTTCTTCTTTTCAGACTCCTTATTTACAAAAAGTTCAAAGAAAATAAAATACCCTTCTGCAAAAGGAATTTATATTTTGTTCTTCACTATCCTCTTTCACATTTTTAAAAAACCAGTCACTTAATTTTAAACAAAATTATTCTCTTTTTTCATCTAAGAAAACAAAAACACACCTAATGACCATGCATGTTAAGTTATACCTCTATGCCATTATTGCTTCTAATAGATTCTCATTCATGTGTGCTAATTACAATATTTAGCAAAGTATGAAACCTCTAATTTACAGAAAGAACTAGAAGGTAGGTGACAGCCATCATAAGCAAGCATTTTAACAGACCTGTGATGTTCTTTACATACATGACATGACTTTGCAGCTGAAAATAAGTATTTCACACATTTTTTTTACCCTTTTAAAGTACTGAAAATGAATACTTTTGTTAACATTACCCAGGGAGATAGCCACTCCTTAATACATAAAAATAGGAAGCTAGGAGGTAAGCACTATACAACAACAAAAATCAATTGAAGAAACAAAATTCTCTGTGTGCCTAGAACCCTGTGTCTATCTGACAGAGTTTACCTAATAGTCAGACCATAAAGACCAACTCACTCACCAGTTATGATTGCCACCAATGCAACAATGAGCACCTCAGAACAGGAGCCCAATGTAGCCAAGAACCAGAAGCAAAGACAAACACAGTCTGGAAGGAAGGAAGGAAGGAAGGAAGGAAGGAAGGAAGGAAGGAAGGAAGGAAGGAAGGAAGGAAGGAAGGAAGGAAGGAAAGAAGGAAGGAAGGAGGAAATAAAAAGAAAGAGAGGCAACAAAAGCAAACTCTCATTGCCTCTGAGGATTTATCTTAGAAGTCAAGACATGTTTAGGCCTAAATAACTCAGGAGGGGCACCTCTTGGGCAACCAAGTTTAAGTAGCTATAGAATGTAAGCCAACTGGACACCTCAGTATGACCTCCAAAATTGCCAAATATAATTTCAAAAAGTTAAAAATAATGTCTCTAATGCAAACATAAAAGAACATGTCTTATCCCAGCCTGTGTGGCTCATAGGTTGAGCATGGACCTATGAACTAGTTCACAATTCAATTCCTGGTCAGGGCATTTGCCCGGGTTTCAGGCTTGATCCTTAGTAGGGTAGGTGCAGGAAGCAGCCCATCAATGATTCTCTCTCATCAATGATGTTTCTATCTCTATCTCCTTCTCTATTCCTCTCTGAAATCAATAAAAATATATATTAAAAAAAAAAGAACGTGTTAAAAATGTATGTAGCTCATTAATGATAGAACTAGCTAGCTGACAAAGATGGTTTCCAATCTCCATTTAAATATTTATTAGCTCATTTCCCTGCTGAATACCTTCTGCAAACTCATATTTTCTTTGTGTGTGGTGTTTTTGTTTTTGTTTTTTTTATTGTCTGATTGCTACAGAAATTTTTTTTTTAAAGTGAAGAAAATCTTGGAAACCATGGGAAGCAACTTTCACAATAAATTTTCTGCTTTCTTCTCAAGACTTTGAACTACAAATCCAGAGTTCTTTTTCTGCACTGTAGCTATCTCTGCTGAGACATACTCCTTGTCTTCTGGGAGATTATGAAAAGTTTGGAAACATGAGTGAACAGGGAAGAAATAAGGAACCCAGGGTAAAAACTTAGTGGTCACTGTGGGCTGCCTTGGTCATAACAATTCATGGAGCAGGTAGGAACTGAATCAGTTCTGAAAGTCAACAATCTTCTATTAGAAATGTTCAATGGAAATAGACACCTCTGAATTTCATTTCCAGTAGTTTGAGGGAGATTTAAAACAAGAAATAAGTGGATTTTCAGCTGACAACCAAAAAATTGTCTTTTGGTGGTTTTCACTGCTAGTAGGTTTTGACTTTCAGAAGAACAATTGAATTATAAAATATTTCCTGAGGATTCACATTATCTACTTCTCATTTTTATTATGAAAGCTCCAGGCTTGAGCAAGTGGTGAATTAATCCATATACCCTTCTTTCAGAAAGTGAAATAAGTTTGTATTTCAGCTTTAAGGGAATATAAGAAAAATATTATTTGAAACTTAAACTACAATGAGAAAGAAAAAGAAGGGGGAGGACAGAGATTAAGAACAATAGAAGGAAAGAGAGAGAGGAAGAAGGGAAAGAAGAGAGGGAAAGAGAGAATCTTCTCTTCTGCAAAAAATTAAAATCAATGAAGGAAATAATCTTTTAAATAAATAGCATAATGCTGAGC
This sequence comes from Lasiurus borealis, assembly GCA_004026805.1. Classification (NCBI taxonomy): domain Eukaryota; kingdom Metazoa; phylum Chordata; class Mammalia; order Chiroptera; family Vespertilionidae; genus Lasiurus; species Lasiurus borealis. The sequence goes on from PVJN01017000.1 coordinate 3,042, forward strand.
AAACTGTGAATCAGAAACCAGGAGATCCCCAGATGCAAGATGTGGCAAGAATGACTTCATACTTGAGACAAGGTTGGGAAATTGGGCGGACTTGTTTTAACATCAATTCTTAAAACATCTTTAAAAATAAAATAAAATAAAATATTTCAGAGAGAGGAAAAAAGAAGGAGATAGATAGAAACATTAATGATGAGAGAGAATCACCGATAGGCTGCCTCATGCAAGCCCCCTACTCGGGACTGAGCCTGCATTGTGGGCATGAGCTGTGACCAATAATCAAACTGTAACCTCCTCATGCTTAAGTGGATGTTCAACCACTTTGCCACACAGGTGGACTAACATCAATTCTTAATGGGTAGGTCAAGGCAAACATAAAGTGTTTAAAGTGAGAAAATGAGATTGAGTGCTTTTTCGAAATAGGTTGTTTATTCCTGAGCCTTTCTTTTGTTGTTCTCACTATTATGTAAAATATATATATATATTGTCTGCAGATAACTCCCTTGTGGAACCACCTAATGTGAAGCGTCTCTGAAAAATATAAAATGCTCTTTAAATGAAGAGTTAATAGCGAGTATGGCAGAAATCTCTCCCCAGAGCAATCCTTTTCTAGGAATCTGAAACAAATATGACTTGACGTTTCTTTTCATTAAAATGATTTGAAGTTTAAATTTAGATTTCACATTATTGGAGTTTTCCTGCCAAGTCCAAATCTAGGCATTCTAAATATTTTGTTTTTATTTCCCATTAGTTGTATTTACACTCCCAAAGGGATGTTGATTATGGCCCATAAATAATAGTCAAATTCATTAATGGATTATAAAGAATTTTTAAAGGCAAGAGGTCCTGTGGCCTCAGAGTCTTCTAATTCCAAAGGTCTAGAATAAGAAATCAGCATGCATTTTTAATTAATATTTAGAATTTCTGGTGATCCACAAATTTAGGGACTGTTAACCAGAAGTGTGGGAACAGAATAAAGGATAAAGGTTAGTCTTCTTATCTTGCAATGTGCATTCCAGAGGTAAGTCTTAGAGGCAAGGGAGCAGCAGGAAGTTGAATTAAGAAAGAGAATTTTGGGGGATAAATGTAAACAAAAACTTTTTAAATGATCTGAGGAGCTTATATTTTGGAAAATAAGGAAGATAGCAGAGAGATTTTTTTTTCAGTTAACCTCCAGATAACCAAGATAAAAAATGCAGATGATTCCTGCAGGCCTCTTTAGACACAGCTAGATACTGGATTTGGTAATAATTGGGGTATTTCTTTCTCATCCTCAAGTGGGAAGGGCACCGGGTATATTGTGTATATGCTCAATGCAGTACACATTCCCTGACCCTCAGATCATGGACACATATCAAATGACATCACATAAAGCATTCTGTCCTACCTAATACAGTACCTTTCTGAAAAAAGGTCAAGTTGAGAAAAATATTTTTAAGTAAGGCACAATTTGTTTTTACTTGTATTTACAAGTTGTTATCAACTTGTAATTTAATACTTGTTATGCCTTAATTGAATATTCTTGATTAGAAGATGTGAGGAACTAAAAAGTGAGCCAAATTAGAGTTATCGCAAGGGGAATATTAGATATTTAAAAACAAAATCAAAAACAACAACAAAAAACCCCTTCCATGACTTGTGGTAGGTTGAATTTCTCAATCTTTCAAAGACATGTTCATGTCCTATTCCCCAGAACCTGGGGAGGAGACCTTATTTGAGAAAAGGGTTTTTGCAGATGTAATTAAGCTATAGATCTCAAGGTAAGATCTTCCTGGATTTTCTGGGTAGATCCTAATCGGAAGGCAAGTGTCTTTATAAGAGAAACAGATAGAGGAGAGGTACATTTGAAGGTTAAGTCAAAATTAGATATGAAGCCACAAACCAAGAACACCTGACACTACCAAAAGCTGGAAGATGCAAGAAAGGATTTCACTCTAGAACAGTGGTTCGCAACCTTTCTAATGCCATGACCCTTTAATACAATTCCTCATGTTGTGGTGACCCCCAACCATAAAATTATTTTCGTTGCTACTTCATAACTGTAATTTTGCTACTGTTATGAACTGTAATGTAAATATCTGATATACAGGATGTATTTTCATTGTTATAAATTGAACATAATTAAAGCATAGGGATTAATCACAAAACAATATGTAATTATATATTGTGAAATATATATTTCTAATTACAAATAAATGAAATTTTGTCTTGAATCATGGTGTAGCATGGGCAACAGTCTTCATATAACAACAGTAAACTACATTGCTACATTTTGCTACACCGAGGAGCAGTGTGTTGGTTCCATGGAAATAGGTGTTTTCCAATAGTCTTAGGCGACCCCTGTGAAAGAGTCCTTCGACCCCCAAAGGGGTCACGACCCACAGGTTGAGAACTGCTGCTCTAGAGCCTCCAGGACAAGTGTAGCTCTTACTAATACCTTGATTTTGAACTTCTTGCCTTCAAAACTATGACAAAATAAATTTTAGTTTATGATAATTTGTTACAGTAGCCCTAGGAAACTTAACTTGCCTCTAGCATAACTAAGTGGGGAGATAGTCTTCTCTCTTCATAGTTTTGTGCAACATGGCTGTGATGGAAAAGGAAAGAGAGATAAGACCCAGGAAGAAGTAAGTAAGGTCTCACAGACCTGGGAATGCCAGATGGTCAGAATAATGATAGAGGGGTGCCTTCTAAGGACCATGCTAAAGACAAACATGCTAGTCATACAGCCATGGAAACAGGAAAAACAGGACAAAAGCCATGGCAGAGAATATAGGAACTGGCAACTCTAGAGAACCTCACTGGCCAATTCTTCTCTGGATTGTTCCTTGGGAATAGAGGGCTTGGGGATATAAACCCCCCATGATTCTTATGGGGGGAACTCCCATGGCAGAGATTACTACATTGCACCCCTCATCTCAAATGTCAGGTGGATAAAAGGGAGTGGCACCACATTATGAATTCAATGCCTACTCTTTAAATACTAGTGTCAGTTTTTCCTGAATAGTCCTTGGAATACATCACTGTGTTAAGCAAAACTAAAATGCTTCCAGAAAGGATAATTGCTAGAAAAGGAAAAGTGGCTTGGGAGAAATCTATATTTTCGGATGTTTATTCGACCTTTTTCCTGTGTGAAGTGAGCAGAAGAAACATTTCTCCAAACAGTCACGTTAGAAGATTAAGGCTCCAGTTCTCCTCAGGACTAGATAGACACTCACAGGTACCCTAAACAGGAAAATACCTTCAAAATAATATTTTTTTACTTATTTGTCACTGTTTATTTAGTAGAAGAGGATACAAAGATCTGTTAATACTTACCTTGACATAATTTGATACCAGATTTTAAAGGACACTTTTCTGTTTACTAATTTGCTAAAACAGAATTAATATGCACGGAAACACACATACAAAACACACATTTGGTAAGATGTTTTCTATTTTCCCATAACTCTTTGTTCTCCAGTTTACATTCATTTTTTTTTCAAGAGCAGAAAACTTCTTGGGACACATATTAATGATTTAAAGCATATGCAATTAAAAAGAATAATTTAATGTTGTAAGCCACACTACCTCCTGCATTGTTTTGTTTGGAACTTCAGCTAACTGGGATTGTCAGCCTCAGTGACAGAACTCACGCAAGAAGGTCAGCACGGAAGTAGAATGCTCATGTCTGTGCCAGAATTGCTACTTCTGCTGGGTTAGAAGCAATTTGTTGGCCTTTGGCTTTCGCCAAAGAGTTGTTCCTATTGACAATTAAAAGCAGTGTGAAAATGCCCTACTCGTCCAAATTGTCTCCATTACTCAAGACACAATGCCCATCCTGCAAGGTCCAATAAGACTTTTATGATGTTTTGTTCACACAGATCCTTTTCTATCAAGCTGTTGCAACTGTTGCATATGAGTACATTTTGAAACTTAGATTATTAAAATTTTTATTAAAACTTTCAGTTTATAAAATGCTTATCACAAATTATATATCATTTTAATCATTATGAAAAGCATTGTGGGAGTAGATTTATTTTGTTTTGTTTTGTTTTGTTACTAATTTGAAGATTATGAAACTTTAAGTGATTTGCTCATGGTCATACATGCAGTGAGCTACTGCCCCAGAATTCTAACCTGGATGACATTCATTTATTCTTCCACAAATACTGAATCTTGTTGATTTTAAGATATGGTTGTGGTTTTTCTTAATGTTAACATCTCTGACATTGGTACGACGTGTTCAATCGATACTGTAATTTTTGTTAAGGGTACAGAGTACAATGGTGTTTTTTCAGTAATGCTATCCTAGATCAGATGGAATATTGTATTTAATAGGGGCTTACCACATGCCAGGAGCGATGCCGGGCCCTAGGAATAAAACTGTGAACAACACAGTCATATTCCTCACTCCTGTGCATTTCCAGTGTTTTACTCTGTTTTATTATAGCACCCAACGGTAGGCTGTCGTAAATTGTTTTAATGTTGTCCCATATGTTAGAAGCAGCAGTCTTAACAAGATTGCAAACCACTTGAGGAGCTGTGTCTGACCAAATTTTCTTCCTAGTCGGCAACCCATGATATCATCCCAGTGAATTTTTTTTTTCTGGTAGTTATCTTGGCTTTGCACACTAAACAGAAGGGGTCCCGGGTGGTAGAATCATTGTTTTGATCCATATTTTAAAAATATTTTCTCTGGAACTTTGGAAATCACAGCTGGGCCAGAGATAAGGAGACCCACCTCTGCAGTTTTACTACTTTGCCATTTGCCAATAATTCGGATCTGATGTCTTAGGCACAGAGGAGGAGTTAATAGGTAGATCTCCCCCCACCCACACCCCCATTTACTGCCCCAAAGCGCCACCATCGCACTGCTAAAAACAAGACAAAAACGAAACAGACCGTTCCATTACAGAAGCCCTGGCATTAGCGGCTGTCCCAGGATCAAATGCAGTGAAATTCAGAGCAATAGTGCAGCTGAGAACCCCGAGCTCCATCCAGCCTGGCTTTCCTGCTAACCAGCTGTCAGTCTCTGCACCTCCCTTTGCTTGTCTCTGAGATGAATGTATTACACCGAATGATCTCCAAGTCCCTGTTGGCTTGAACGGCATTGTAAGAAGTGAAAGCCAGCTAAGGCTTGGTTTAATTTTTCACCATGTGCTTCCAATTAAGGCTTATCATTCAGCAGATGCCGGCCCCTAATTAAGAGATGTGACGACGATTGGATAAGAATTGACTCTGGAAAGTTTCATGTTGGCAAAACAAGTTGTAGCTCTCACAATTATTTATTAACTAGAGGCCCGATCCACGAAATTCATGCAAGGGGCTCGGCCCTTGCAGCCCTGGCTTCGTCCAGAAGGTCGACCGGACTGTCATTCTGCTGTTCAGTCTAATTAATGGATTAGCTCTTTATTATATAGGATCATTGTAGTGGCATGACATAGATGAGGCTGGTAATTAAATGCTCTTCTGAATCCCTGTCTCTGCTCCTTGGTGAAGGACAGATAGAATGAGAAAACCAGGAAAGATTACTGGGGACAAATAGAATTCTATTATAGAGACCCATTTACTGCCTCTCTGCCTGCTTTCCCACCCAGCTCATGTGTCATGGACAAGTCTGATGTGGATAAGCAGCAAATTAATCTTCCTAACCAGCACCATGCTAGCCTTCTCAGGGGAAATCACTTCTCATAATTAGAACTGAAATACCGGATTGCTATAATACTGCTTTATCTTTGTTTATTTTAAATCTTGACCTGAAAATGCACTTGCTTATATGTGCCTTTGTTTAAAATCATATTCCATAGAAAATCATCAGATTGTTTTATATATGCAAAGCTAGATTTTATTTCTCGGGACATCTAATCTCTGAGAAGGGCCCAAGGCATGGAAGCCTTGAAAAGACCTGGATGCTGATGCTTTCCAACTCATCCTGAATATTGAAGGCTAAAAGTAGAGCAAGGGATACAATCAAAACACAAACTAAAGCCAATGACCAAGTTGGAAGGGACCTGGAAGATGCTCTGGTCCAACTGTTGCCCTTTAAGAACGTGGTCTTGTGATTTGCCCAGGCCTGATTAATTCTTGAACCTAAAGCTCCCAGTTCTCAGTTTAGTCTTCTTATCCCACTAGTTCACTCCCAGAGTCCAAGACTGTGGGAAGTGATGCGGTGCAGTCAGACAAAGGCTCTCAGGATGTACACTAATCCTATTGTAAAGCCTGGAACTGCCCAAGATAGCATCTCAGAGGTGTAACAAATGGAACATTCAAGTGAAAACACTTCACTCAATTGGAATAAAATACTAGAATTCCCCAAGACTTTCACTTTGGTGTTGTTTTGTTCATTCGTTCATTTGTTTGTTTGTTTGTTTTATCTTCGCAAGTTAAAAAGAAAGGTAATAATGCTGTGATGGTGAGCATACCAGTTATGGCATCAGATACTGAGGTTCTAGTCTTAGCTTTTTCATTTGCCGGCGAGCAATATAGCTTAGCAGAAAAGGTCTCGGGTATGGAGTTTAAATAGAGCTAGTGAGCCATTCTGTAGTACCTTCCATAAATATCTACAATAATAAAAATGTAATATATAAATTGACGGAATGACCAAACAGCAGAACGACCATGCTATGACAGGCACTGACATCTGGCCAGCAAGGCAGGTGCAATGTGATTGGTTGGGGGAACCCCGCCATTGCCCTATGATGCCCCCAAAGAGGGAGGCCCAAGCTGTAGTACCTTCCATAAATATCTATAATAATAAAAATGTAATATATAAATTGACGGAATGACCAAACAGCAGGATGACCATGCTATGACAGGCACTGACATCTGGCTAGCGAGGCAGGTGCAATGTGATTGGTTGGGGGAACCCCGCCATTGCCCTTTGATGCCCCCAAAGAGGGAGGCCCAGGCTGTAGTACCTTCCATAAATATCTACAATAATAAAAATGTAATATATAAATTGACGGAATGACCAAACAGCAGGATGACCATGCTATGACAGGCACTGACATCTGGCCAGCAAAGCAGGTGCAATGTGATTGGTGGGGGAACCCCGCCATTGCCCCATGATGCCCCTAAAGAGGGAAGCCCAGGCTACCCAGCCAGTGGCCTGTGTTGGGTGAGCAGGGCCTCCCACTGTAAGCCAATCTATCACCTGCAGAGGGAGGCTTAGGCTACTGGCTGGTGGGACTGTGATGAATGGGTGGGGCTTCTCCTGTCCAGTGATTGATCTGGGGGCCCTGTGATCCATCGCTCCACAGAGAGAAGTTCAGGCAACTGACCAGCAACACTGTGGCAAGTGTGTGGGTCTGGCCATCAATCGCCCCCCTGTGGGAGGCATAGATGGCCAAGCAATTGTATCCCACACCTGTCACTCTCAGATGGAGGTGACCAGTGGCCAGGGGCAGGGGGCAGCACTGCACAGATAGCAAGCAGTGGCAGCAGCAGGGGCAGGGCCATGATAACCAGATAAGCCTAGGGGCCCTACTCGAGGGGTCCCAGATTATAAGAGGGTGCAGGCCAGACTGAGGGACACTCCTCATCCCCCATTCACAAATTTAATGCACTTAATCTCTAGTATGTGTGTGTGTGTGTGTGTGTGTGTGTGTGTGTGTGTATATATAAAATAAAAGTGTAAAATGCATATTGACTGTACCTCTGTTATACCCACCAGCCACGCCCACCAGCCAATTAGGAGCAACTATGCAAATTAACCCAACCAAGATGGCTATAGCCACAGAGAGAGCAGGAGGGAGGTTTGAGTTGCCCCCGGCAATGGAGGAAGCCAAGCTTTCTGCACACCCTCACGGGCCCAAGCCTCCGCTTAAGGCGGTGGTTTTCAACCTTTCTAATGCTGTGACCATTTAATACAGTACCTTGTGTTGTGGTGAATCACAATGTAAATATCTGTGTTTTCTGATGGTCTTAGGTGACCCTGCTAGTGGTTCTCAACCTGTGGGTCACTGCTGTAGAGCCTAAGACCATCAGAAAATAGGTCATGACCCACAGGTTGAGAACCGCTGGCTTAAGGCTACAAAGTTTCAATTGTAGAAGATAAATAAATCCCAGATACCAGGGCCTCAACTTGGGTCATGGTGGGGGGAGGGGAGGCTGGCCTACAAACCACCACAGGTCCCTCACACAGGCTGTCTCACACCCCAAGGAAATCCCTACCCTGATCTGGGACACCCTTCAGGGCAAACCAGCTGGCCCCCACCCATGCACTAGGCCTCTATCCTATCTAATAAAAGAGTAATATGCTGATTGACCGTTATTCCAACACACAAGATGGCTGCCCCCATGTGGTCAAAGATCCTGCCCCCATGTGGACACAAGATGGCCACCATAAGATGGCCAACAGGAGAGGGCAGTTGGCAGGGATCAGGCCTGCAAGGGAAGGCAGTTAGGGATGACCAGACTGGCAGAGGAAGGAAGTTGGGGATTACTGGGCCTGTAGGGAAGGGCAGTTGGGGAGGACGCAGGCCTTCAAGGAGAGCAGTTGGGGGTGACCAAGCCCTCAGGGGAGGGCAGTTAGGGGCAAACAGGCTGGCAGGGGGGCAGTTAGGCATCAATCAGGCTGGCAGGGAGTGGTTAGGGTGTGATCAGGCTGGCAGGCAGAAGCAGTTAGGGGCAATCAGGAAGGCAGGTGAGATCAGGCCCTAAATGGGCAGTAGGACATCCCTGGAGGGGTCCCAGATTGGAGAGGATGCAGGCTGGGCTGAAGGACACTCCTCCTATGCACAAATTTTATGCATTGGGCCTCTAGTATATATATAAATTTGTAGTGGGCTTACCTTATTAGAGACATTATATATAGATATATGTTATGTATAATATATTAACAACATTACCTATAGTATATAGCTAATATGTGGATTTATTTTTGTTTTTATCTGTCTCTCTGTATTTTTTTTGACAAAGAAAATGTGTGACAGTTTTATCTCTGTCACATACTACATCTAGAAGCACCAGTTTTCCTACTCCTTTCAAAGAGGAATAATAGCATACATGCAGAAGCATTGCCCCCATCAAAGAAAATGATATAATGTGCTTAGCACATACTAGTTGTTCAGCAAACATATTTTTATTTCTCTAAGTGACCTTGCATAATTTATTTATTCCCACTTTATCCATTCCCTCCTACAGAAAAGAGAATGGTGATCATTAGAAACTATGAAGTAGTAACAATTAAATGTGACAAAATGTGTAAAAAAAATGCTATGGAAATAAAACTCAATTCCAGGGGATATAAATTTTGAACGTAATGATATAAAACATTCTATACACCATTGAAATTATAATGTGCTGCTATATAAATTGACATAAAGTCAAATAATCTTACTCCACAATAAGATACCTGTACACCAAGCATGTCAAACTCAAAGGCTAACACAGGCCAAATAAACAAGGTTTAAGTTTATGTGGGCTGCAGCAAAACAAAACCTTCAATTTTTGTGGAAATGTAGGTTTATTTCCATGGAGACATGCTGAATACAATGGGCTGAAATAAATGAGAAATTGTTAACATAAAATAATAGAACATTTTAACAAAAATTAATACTTTTCTTGAACATTAACTTAGCAGACACTGAATAACTGCACACATTAATAAGCATAATGCTAATAAACCCATTTTTCTTTTTCTTCAAAAGCAAAATATTTCCTGTTGCGCATACCAAACAAGTCATCACAAGACTAATGACATGGCAATCAGCTGCTAAAATATTTGCTGCTAGTATTAGTGGAGAAAAACGGTGCACCTGTGCATAAGGGAAATGAATGCAATATAATTATAATAATCAGTCATTAGCAAACATTGTAGTTTGTTATTAATAATTACATATAACAGGATATTGTAACAATTAAGCCATGAAATTTTTATTAAAATGTTTCTTACATACTATTATATTGGCTGGGTCGCAAAAATATTTATTGTGGGCTGCATGGGGCCTGCGGGCCTTGAGTTTGATATGCTTGCTGTACACACTCATAAGAATGGCTAAGTTATTTTTGAAATGATAATACCAAAATGCTGGCAAATGTGCAGAGAAACTGGCAGGAAGGTAAATTAGCACATCCACTCTGGAAAACACATTGGCAGTTTCTTATAAAACTCAATATGCAATTGCCTCATGAACCAGTCATTACACCCTGAGGCTTTTAGCCCAGAGAAATGAAAACTTACATTTCCACAGAAATCTATACATGAATGTTCCCACCAGCTTTGCTTATAATAATCAGCACTTGGAAATGACCCACGTGTCTTTAATGGATGAACGGTTAAACAAAATCTGGACATTCATGCCACGGCAGCGGGGAAAAGGGAATGAGCTACTGATAACTTAGATAAATTAACAGAACATTATGTTGAGTGAAAAATAACATCTCAAAATTAAAATACTGCATGATCCTATTCATATTAAGCGTTCTTGAAGTGATAATATGGAACTGGAGAACAGATTAGTGACTGAAGGGGTTAGATACTAGCTAGGAGATTGGGAGGTAGATGGATTAGTTATAGTTATAAAAAGGCAATATGAGGAATTTTTGTGCAGCAGGAACTTTTCTATACCTTGACTGTAGTGATGGGTACAGATGTGATAAGATTGCAGAGTTCTACACACACACACACACACACACACACACACACACACACACGAGTACAAGTAAAACACAGAACATCTGAATAAAATCAAGGTGCTTGAAACCGAGTCAAAGGTATGTACATGGAATCTCTATATTACAAATATATGTGAAACAAAAATTATCTCAATGTAAGTTGAATTTAAAATGATGCCTGCATCAAACAGACTGTCAAATTACAGCAGGAAGGTTAAGCATATGTGGGGTAGATAAGAGATCAACCAAAGGACTTGTATGCATGCATATAAGCATAACCAGTGAACACAAGACACTGGGAGGTTGGGGTATGCCTGGGGGGGCGGGGGCAATGGGAAAATATGTATGTATACATGTAACACAATAAAAAAAGAAAAATATATAAATACATAAAAATAAAATAATAAAATAAAATGATGCCTGCAGTACTTATGGTATAAAAAAAAAGGCAGCCACTTTTATAAAACACGCATACTGAAAGTTGGAAGAATCCACTGTTTGACAGGGAAGCTGCCACTAGCAAGGCTGGCTCAGGATCCACCCTTCAGCTGCCATCACACCAGCAACATCACGCTTTGTGCACGGCATGGACCAAACACACACAGACCCTGGGTCGCTGCCTTTACTGACTCAACAACTGCTATCCCTAGAAACTGCAGAGGGAGAGGCAGCACCAGCACTGCCCCCCCCCCCTTCCACCTTCCAGACTTCAAGCTGTGCTTTGGCGTGGGGGCAGGTGGAGCACATAAGAGCCGGAGGTTTACAGGAGCCTGGGAAACATGCAATTTACATTTCTAGCTTCTAAACTGAAGTAAAACTTCCTTCAATTTGCATGGAGTTCAGTGAACCATTTCTGTGGTGCCTGCCACACATAATTCCAAAATTTCCAGTGCAAATCAAAACCATGTAATCATGTACCTGTTTTCTTTATTTTCCTATTCCATTCATTCTATTCTCAATGTCTTGTTTGTTTGTTTTTTATAAACAAAGAAAGTGTATGACAATGTTAATAAAATAAAAAAGACATCGCACTTTTAGGAAACCAAACCAAATGAATATTCAATGAGCAAGTTTGGGGGCGTGGAGGAGAGGGGATGGCACAGGGATTTGACCAAGTCATTTTCAAAATGCCTTTTCAGGCCAAGAGACTATGTTTCCATGACAAATGGCCAGCCTAGCCCAGGAAGCTTTGGGCCCAGGGTTGAAAACTGAAATGTCTGTAATAAAAAGTAATATAAGTGAGTGAAACCAGTGTCAAAAAATAATAAACGGAGCCACTTAAAAATAGAGTCAGAGCTGCCATGCCAGAGGAACTAACTGTCATATACCTCAAACCTCAGAATGTTAAAACAGAGAAAATAACTTCTGGACTTCGGGCCTAAGGCAGCATTTCTTTCCCAAACACTATTTACAGAGATAACAAGGAAGAAATTATTATGATTCCTGGACTGAAAATTAAAAACATTGTTTAAAGTTAACATCACCTGGTTAGGTTATCTGCACCTGAAGAAATGCCTTCCTTCTATTGATAGAATTGTTCTCCTTCCCTTTCTCAGAAATATCGATGGCCTTTATCTCCTAATTGGAACATTACTTGGGCTTCGGCATGAATTAATGATTCCTGAATAGTGATTCTTATTGGCCTCAAAGAAATGCTTGTTTGTCTTTCACTTTGAAAGGCCTTTTTATTTTTAAGTTAACACTGGCCAGGTGAGGCAATATGGAGTGGTGAGGACAATGGTGAATATGTTCTGTCTGAAGTGGAAAGTCACTATTCTGCTCCAGCTCATTAATGCCATGTGGAACTCCAGGCCCAGGGTTGTCCAACTTCTGGTTTCTTTTTAAAGAAAAGTAGAAAGTAAGGACTTTGAAGGAGGATTCTATGGTTTAAAATGTTGGTTTCAATGCACTTAAATTTTCACTTCTACCTATTGTGATAGACAGCAGCTCCTTGCTAGCCTCTTGTTGGAGACTGGTTGCTGAAAGCTCAAAATGAAATACTTTTACTTACACTGTAAAGTTCAAACAGAACAGCCCTGCAAGCTAGGTTTGCCCAGAGCGCCTCCAATATGGGGGCTCTGCTTTAAGCCTTTACTGCACCTTCGCTTCTAGCTTAGAAGTTCTAGTAGAGCCGAAACCAGTCAAGGGCATGTATCCTGGTTGCGGGCACATCCCCAGTAGGGGACATGCTGGAGGCAGCTGATCAATGTCTCTCTCTCGTGGATGTTTCTAACCAGAAGAAGAAGAAGAATAACTAGTAGATACTTCCCTGAACAACAGTGACTCCATTGGAGAAAGACCAGTCAGGCCAACCAGTATATCTGCCCAGATAAGAACATGTGGGGTTTGGTCACTTTTCCCAGAGCATCCTTGGGACCAAGACAGAGATGAGTTTGGTGGCTATTTGGTGGGATGTGCTTTGTCTCTGCCTCTCTTCAACAACATATCTATCATATCAACTGGTATGAAGGGCACAAGACACAGGGCATGAGTGCTTGAGACATCATTTCATACAGAATTTATTCCTTATAGCTCCACCTATGAATACACTGAGTGGCCAGATTATGATGATCTCTGAACACATAATAATCTGGCCACTCAGTATATATCCTATCTAATAAAAGAGTAATATGCAAATTGACATACTTCCACCATACCCACAAACCATGTCCACTAGCCATGCCCACCAGCCACTCAGAGTGAGTGTGAAAATTAACCCAACCAAGATGGCTATGGTACAGAGAGAGCAGGAGGGAGGCTTGGGTTGCCCCTGGTGATGGAGAAAGCCAAGCTTTCTACAAGCCCTGGCAGGCCCAAGCCTCTGCTTAAGGCAACAAAGTTTCAATGCTGTGGGAGCAGAAGGCTTGGTTCTGCTCCAGGCTACAAAGTTTCAATCGTAGAAGATAAATAAATCCCAATTTGCATATTAGCCTTTTATTATATAGGATTATAGGCCCAGTGCATACAATTTGTGCATGGAGGAAGATGTCCTTCAGCCCAGCCTGCTCCCTCTCCAATCTGGGACCCCCTGGATCAGGCCTAAATGGGCAGTCGGACATCCCTCCAGTCAGTGTATATTCCTAAGCAGAAACATAAAAGTACATATAAGGCTAGGCTGCTGGGGGAAGGCAGAATTGGATATACATAAGAACTGGCAAGACTTTTCTAGTAATACCGATTGCTAACACTTCATGATGTTTCCTGTGTGCCAGGCATTATCCTCAATACTCTACATGTAGTTACTTACCCAATCTTCACAATAGCCTGTGAGATAGGGGAAATAGTTGTGATTCCCATTTTAAAGATGGGGATGCAGAGGCGCAGAGGGGTCAGGCAATGCATTGGATTCAGCCAATGCATCACTGGAGATCCCAGCCCTGGCAGAGCAGAACTGCTCTGGCAATGCCATCATTGTTCTCAGCACTGGAGAACCAGGTCATAGATGCTGTTATTTCCAAACCTGGGGGGCAAGGAGTCACCTGCAGAAACTTCTCCAGCCCTTCCTGGTGCTCTGAGCACAGCCTCACGGTTCCTGCCTCCATCTGCTACCTGTCTCTCAGCTCTTATCTGGGGTTCCCTGTGGCCTCTAAGGGGTAAAGTGAAACCTGCTGGTCAACACTGCATAAGCAAGCTATCGGCTCAGAGGAGTTAACTCCCACAAGAGTAGACTTGGATCAATGGAAGATAATCTGCAGATAAGGTCTTTCCTACCTCTGGGAGTAATTTCACAGTGTTGCTTTGAAAGGATTAGCAAGACTGAGAAACCAGAGTGTCAAGGAGCTGTGATCAGCCCTCTTCCACAGTGTCTTGGATTTGGTATCTGTCCCTGTCTGACTTCCCTTTTTCTTTATTCAGGTTTCTGTGGGATTGCTCTCCCTTGTACAGCATGAGCACAGCCATGTACCTTATGCCCTGGGTTGTAGGGGCCCCGGCTGAGACAAGTACCTCCTCCAGGGCTGAGAGCCAATGAGTGCTAGTGCCGGGATGAGAGCCCAGGAGTCTGTTCCCAGCGTTTGGGTTTTATAACCACTCAATCTACTGCCTCTAAAGGAAAAAATAAAACCTTGGGTTGCAAAGTTAATGTCATCTTTAAAAATAACCTCTCCCTATCTGCCAAGTACATTGCTGCTGTTTTTTATCTTGCTCCAACCGAAATCTAACCTTAACTTTGTTCTAGGCTAGGTGCTTCAAGTTTCCTATACAGACTGCTAACTTGGTCTGTTCTCTGTCTCCCAACAAAAGAATGTCGGCTCCTACAGGTCAAGACCTACGGAATGCAGAGTGAGGAAGCTCAAGAAACATGAACCATAAAAGCCATTGAATCGTGGCCAAGCAGCTGTGTTTCAGAGTACAGCTTTGTTTTGATTGGCGAATAATCTTAACATCTCTCAAAAAAAAATTCGTACTGAGTTCTTATTATGAGGCCAGGGACAAATAAATGAAAGTGGGTAGAACAGTCCTTGTGCTCACTGAAACCTCCTGGTGGGGGAGACAGAGGTGTTAAGAAACAAGTTTAGCAATGTGATAAAGTGCTATTCTTCCATTTTCCCTAGTGAGGTTTTATTTCTAAAGAGATCTTTGTCTTTGCTTATTTGCTTACTTGAAAACTTCAGACAAATAAGTAATAGAGGTCCTGATAATTTTTTTAAAAAAGAAGTGATATCCCAGATCTGTGCAGGGCAAGCTACTCAGAGAGGATCAGCAATACCACAATATATTGGATCTCATCCATGATAAAACCACATTCAACTACCAAGCGGATAATAAATACTGGCATCTATCATCTTCTTGTTCCATGTAAGGATTTTCAAAGCATTTTACCAATACTAATTCTTTTAAGCCTCACAGGAGAAGTTAAGGTAACACTACGAATGTCGTCCTCATTTTATGGGTGAGAAACCAGAGCACAGAGAGGTTAAATACTTAAGCCAAGGACACACAGGAAAGCATGCATATGGCCAGCATCTGAGCACTGTGAGTTTGACTACACAGTCACCCCTGACCCTCCAGGCTACCCTTCTCTCTCACTGCCATCTCAACATCCTTCTAGGCATAACCTTCAGTGATTGGATATCTCTTAGCTTCTTGTAGGAATGATTCTGACTTCTTTATTTTCAAAATTATGCCCTTAACCTTTAAAAACTAATTTTGAATTTCTTCATATATAAACTCTTGAGGTGATGAGAGTAAAATGTAGTGCCAATCTGGCACGCTTTTGAGAACAAAAGGCGAACACTATTAATAATTAAAACAGGACAAAAGGTCAAACTAGGACTGTTTCAGGGAAACCAAGATGAACAATTATCTGAACATGCATTAATTGTCCACAAAGAAAAACAACAGAATCAGTGCCATGTTGCAGTGAGAATTTTTAAGCAGAAAACCTCTCTCTAAATATTACAGAGCTAAGAGTAATAACCGAGGGCTCTTCAGAATGGACTCCTTCAAAGTCTTTTCATTTCTTAAAGATATTGAAAACTTAGTATGCCACAAAAGGTCCCTCATTATCTGCTTCCTGCCTACTTTCCCATCTCATCTCTAAATCCCTTCTTTCTCCCCTGATCCTGTGTTCTGGTCAGAGGATTATGTGAACTTTTCCATTATTTCCACACCTCCATGTCTTGTCCATGTTGTTGCCTTTTCTTAGAATGCCATTTACTTGTTTGCAAGTGGCAAACTCCTCTGCGTCTTTTTTTGTTTGTTTGCTTGTTTTTGATTTTTTACAGAGAGGAAGGGAGAGGGATAGAAAGTCAGAAACATCGATGAGAGAGAGACATCGATCAGCCGCCTCCCGCACACCCCACACGGGAGATGTGCCCGCAACCAAGGTACATGCCCCCGACCGGAATCAAACCTGCAACCTTTCAGTCCGTAGGCCGACGCTCTATCCACTGAGCCAAACTGGTTTCGGCTCCTCTGCATCTTTGAAGAACCAGTTCACAGCTGACCCATTTCTTTGTCTTTCACTAGAATGTGAGTCCTTCTTATAAAAGACTGGGCTCAAGTTACACAAATAATAAGCAGTAGAAGTAGGGGGTTTACCGGGACTTAACTGACCCCTGAGTCAGATGACCTGGCTCTCAAAGGGAGGAAGGAGTTTCACAGGCAAGGGAAGGGGTAGAGGGTGAGGTTTGAAGAGAAAGATTAATTCGGCTCAAGAGAAGAGCACAAGAAAAGGCAGGGGATTCAGGACATCATGATGGAAAATTATAAGAAACCCTGAGAAGCGAGCAGCAAAGATGGCGAGGGGGAGGGAGCCAGGCTGTGCAGATCCTTGCGGTCTGTGCTAATGCAGAGATAAGTAGACTGAGTCACAATCTCTGCCAAAGGCGGTTCTATTCTACCAATGGTTTCAAAGACAGCTCATGTCTTCCCTGAATTTCTGAGTCTCAGGAAACGTTGGGACAGAACTATCAAAATTCTCTTGTACACCCTATAAAAGAAAATAGCCTCTCCATCTCTATTATTGCTTTGATTAGAAAAATGGTATTAACCTTTGAAAAACGTACCTTTTTGTTTTCTTGTAATTTGGTCAAGGTTCCGCTTTATCTTGGAAATGCTAGTTTCTGCACTATTTTAATTGAAGGACTTTAGGGCAAATCCAATTAAGTTGTGCTATATGAACTGAAACTTGCAATATATTAAAAATATTTACACAGTTAATCAATTACCCAGTTTCTAATTTGAGCCTCATTGTCATCCCAATTTTGCACTCAAACTCAGAAGAAAGAACCAAGGGCTTCATCAACCACAAAGACATCCTAAATGCATTTTAGCCAACTTAAAGACCATCTGTCTTGATTAGAATGCTACCGATCCCAGCTGCTACTTAGAGAATCACAAAGCTGCAAGGTGCCTCTGAGATCTTTCAAACTTTTTCCCTAATAGAAGAGAAAATTGAGGTCCAAAGTGGGTAACCCATTCCCCAAAGATAATGGCCTAAGAGTAGGGACTCAGGTCCTGTGCATAGGCTGTCTTAGCACTGTCCCAGGGTCTGTTGGCTTCCTACTTGTGTTCTTGAGTGACATTCATTTTCTAGAAGGCCCATAAGGAGGACCTTCATGTTTTAGGAGGGCCTTACAGTTTTAGGAAGCTCTTAATGTCTTAGGCTGGTGGAACCGTGAAGAAGAGACAATCAGGAATGTAATGATCATAGCTCTATTCTGATGATGGTTCTCTCCGTCCTGATTCCTTACAAACGCTAGTCCTTACAAACGCTACTATTACATTTATATTTTATTGCCATCATCCAGAACAGATCCAGCCCCCTTCCATACACTATGCTCCCAGATTTCCTGCTGAAACTACCTCCCTTCAGTGTCCAGCCAGGACGGTGATGTCTGAGGAGATCAAAGGGGGAAGCAGGCATGAGGCACTAGATCTGTAGTTAAGTTACTCCATACTGGTGATACTAAAATGCACTTCGAGGCTAAATTAGAATTATCTATTAGCAATTGTTTTTCATTAACCACAGCTGTCTGCCTCTTATTAGGGAAGCCGAAACTGAACTTGTGAACAGCTGCTTCAGAGTCCCGCACAAGTGTTAGGGTAAATGCCCATAAATCATTATGCAAATTTGGGACTGGGACTGTGTTGATACAAGGGTTCTCGATTGAATGTACTAAATTCCTTGTGTCAGGGATTTTTTTAGGTAGCTGTACCCATACCTTATTCAGAAGAATGTCTTGCAGGAATTACCAGGCAGAACTCACAGCATGGAGGACAGAACTAAAATTTGCCCCCTAGTTAACAAATATTGTAATAACAACTTTTAGTTCTAATAGAATTTTAATAAAGAGACTACAAAATGGTAGTCCCATTACTCAAAATTTCATATTTTGCCCATTTACTTCCCAAGCTTGAAAATTATGCTTGAAAATTTTAAAGCCATCATGAATTTCTCTTTTGTAATCTTGCTTTTTTTATTTTAATATATAATAAAATTTTTCTTATTTCTAGTTTTCATTTCTTATTTTAAATAACTCCAATATTTTATCACCTTGATGAACAATAATTTGGGGGGAGAATTTCTCTTTTTTGTTGTTATTATAAAATGCTGCCAAAAGTATATTTATGCCTTTTTGTTACTTTACAGAATCATTTCCTTAGGAAACATTTTCACTTTGAACTGAAGATGCGAACATTTTTATGGCACTTGCTGTACATTATATATTGATTTTCCCAAAAGAAAGTACCAATTTGCACTGTCACCAACAGTATATGTGTGTGCTAGATTTCCAGCAATCTGACCATCTTTTATTTATTGATTTTAAATGTGTTTTTTGCTGTTGTTGTTGTTGTTGTTAATTTGTTAGGCTGTAAAATGCTCTCAGGTTGCTATATAATTATTTTAATCAATTGATTGATTCATTCAGAACTATTTATCAAATGGATGCCTTTTGAGGATTTGGAGAAAAAGAGATTGAAGGAATCTTATGCCCTACAAAGACTTGAGCATCTGAGTGAGTGGCACAGCATAGCATTTATCATGAAGTGTTTTAAGAATGATGATAGAGCTATTCACAGGGCACTGTGAGAACATGATCTGAGAACTTGAGTCAGAAGTATAAAAAAGGATTTCAGAACTAAAGTGACAAATGGGGGTATGAGTATTCCAGGAAAAGAACTAAAGATAAATCATGGGCTAAGATATGGATAAAGGCATGAGAGGGAAAATCAGCTTCTTTAGCTACCTGGAGACATCTACAGAACTAGAGCCTCATATGCCAGGGCATGGGCTGCACAAAGTTAAATGGTTACAGAAGAGACTGGTATATTAGTTGGCATTATTTTGGCTTCACGTGTTGAAAATGTCAATTAGAAATAGTTTATTTAAAAAAAGAAAAAAAAGAAATAGTCTAAGCAAGAAGGAGGAGGTGGTATCTCCTGTATTTCAGTGATCCTAAGGATAGTAATATGTTCAGGTGTTAGAGTAACTATAATCAGGAAGAAAAAAAAAGGGGTGAAGAAGGGGTGGTGAAAAAAAAGAAAAAAATAACAAGAAGGGGAAAAATAGAGTGCCATGAATTGAATTTGATTCTTTATGCAAAATTTTCAGTAAAAGACTTAACCATGGGAGCATATTTTTTAAAAATGAAAAAGAAAAAGATAAAACTTAAATCCTGAAAGGCATTTCTATACCTTCTCATCTATTATTTATCTGAATCTCTCTATCTCTCTATATATCTCATCTCTATATATCTCTATCTCCATCACATCTATCTCTCCCTCTCACCAGCTTTACCACATACAGTTTAGATGTCTAAATAGAGACTTATTCACTCTCTTGGTCCTAGTTCAAAAGCTCCAAGGAAGTCCCCTAATTGCCCCAAACTGAGTCAAAGATCCATCTCTGAAACTATTTACTGAAACTCTGAAGACCCGGTATTATGGTTCTGTACGAACATGGAAACTCCTGTTGATAATTCAATAGTACCAGGAAGAAGTGATTATTCAAAGAAAAGGATAGGTGGGTATTGAGGTGCTAAAAAACTAAAACAATAGGTGTCCATTATTTCTGAAAAAAATGTCCAGGATACGATCATGAATGAAGTTGAATAATGTATTAAGGACTATAAATTTTATATAGGCAATACAATTTTATTACTTGGCCAACCCGTGTATCTCCAACTCTTATATTTCTCTGGCATTCTCTTTGTTCTGGATGATTTGACTTGAATGGTTCACTTTTAGGGAGCTCATGGAAAGAATAAGATGCTAAGTACCCCCTGAGTCTTCAGTTTTGGCAGTAAGCTTTAGATTAGAACAGGCTTTGATCTTGACCTTGAAAAAACCCTGTGGGGTCAATATGCCTTAGCCTCTGTTTATACAGTCTGATTGAGAGACTTACTCAAGTTGGACCAGAGCCATTCAAAAGGACTACTGTGCCTTCTGGTCTCTGAGTTTCTGTCTTGATGCTTGTCCCTTCATCTTTCTCTAATTCCACTCTTTTTTAGTGCTTTCCAAATAAATGTAAATCATAAAGTGATTTTGCTTTAAGTAGTAGCTAAAAAATAAATAAGAAAAAACAAAAATTCGGAAGAGATTTTGAGCAGGAGTCTGAGACAAGCAGATTTCTCCTCTTCTTTCTCTTCCCTCCCCCTTTCACTTTCCTTCTTCTTCCTCCTCCTCCTCCTTCTTCTCTTCTTCCTCCTCTTCCTCCTCCTCCTTCTTCTTCAAATAATCACTCTGGCAGTTACAGATGATGCATTGCTGCTGAACATTGAGGTTAGAGACAGCAGCACCAATTACAAATATTGTTTTATTAATCCAAGTAAGAAATGGTGAAAGCTGGATTGAAGGTGATGATTGGAAGATGGATATTCGATATTGATAAGAAATGATTAATCATTTAGGGAGATTTCTGAAACAAATGATAGAAGAACAAACATCACAAACAAGCTTCCACAGTATAGTGGGATTCACTTTTCCAGAAGCAAGTATGCTGTGTGTGAGGGGATCTGAACAAAATTATGAGTTTTCTAGAAATTGGATAAGGGAAAGTGGATGTGCAGTTAGCATTCAACATTTTTCAATACAGTCAGTAATTATTCTGGTATGGGGAAGTGGAAGGAAATACCACCACAATTCTCAGGTTTACTGAACTGGGTGATTAGGTAGTTTCACCAGGATAAAAAATAAAGGAAGATAAACAGGTTTGGGCAGATAAGTTTTGAAGGGAGTGAGGCACATCCATGTGAAGATGTCAAATAGGCAGTTAAACATATGAGTTTGAAGCTAAGGAAAGGATTTCGATTAAAGATATATATTTGGATGTTATCAGCATCTGGAGGTGATAATAGCGCATAGGTGCATGGTGAGGTCATTGTTGAATGAGATTACCCAAGAAAGTGTGTAGAGTGAGGAGAGACAAAGATAAGAATTCATCTCTGAAAAAGGGCAAAGTATAAGGCTGGAATTAACTAAATCCATTTGCATATCAAAGAACTGTTTCTTGAATTTGGATAGCTGTTGCAGTGAAAATTTCTACATAACTAAATGATTTCTAAGCTCCATTTGACAGCTCATTATTTTTAAAGCAACATTCATCCCCAGCAAAAGTCACTTTTACACTAAAGAGGATGGGAAGAACTTTGGAGTTCTTAGCAATAAGACTTGACCTAAAGCAATAAATAAATACTTTATAGATTGTAAAATGTTAGGAATTCTTTTATGACACAAATAAACAGCTATGGTTAATAGGCAAAATGGCTTCTCTTGAAATGAAGAAATGTTTGGTGAATTCTTAGCTGATGACTTTGCTATTAGCTGTAAGGAATTAAACTTGACAATCTTATAGGAGGGCCTTAGCAAAAGCTCAAAGAATATTATGTTCAAAATCCCACTGAAAGTATGGGGATGTCATTCTCATATAATGTCATTCCCATTCCCTTTTAATTTATTCCCACAATAAATTAAAAGTGGAACGACAGACATATTGCAGGGAGAGAAATCATCTGCGTTTGCTAGGAATCTGGGAGCCGTGAGGACTGTAAGGCATGGCTCATGGTGCTGGGATGGAGACAGCCTCAGAAAGCAAAGCCCTTTCTACAGTCAGAAGCTGCCCAGCCTGAGAAAAAGACAGGCCAAACAAAACCTGACTGAGAGAAAGTGACATAGGCAGTCCCCACTGGTGAGTTTCTAGTTCCTTTTTAATGGTTATTTCCCAAATACATGAAAAGGATCTCATGGATAGTTTTTCTAAGCCAAGGGGGAAAGTTGTTTTAATGCTACATAGAATCAACCAAAGAGTTGGTCCTTACATATGCCTTTGGAAATTCAGAAAATGTTTAAAGACACGGCCTTTCTCCCTTCTCACTCAGCTGAAAAATAAAACCACTTCCCTGTCAAAGAAAGAAGAGCAGTGGACACGAGGAGGGAGGAGCAGGAAGCGGTGAGCTCCATGCTTTGCTTTCCACCTTTGGAGCCCTGTGCTCCGGTGTCCACAGGGGCAAAGCTGTAAGCGGGACTGGGAAGCCCAGTGTCACTACACCTCAGCTGTTCCCTGACCATGTGACGTTGCACTCCAGCACATGGCCTTGGATTCACTTTATCCACTTGGAAACTAAGTGAGTGGGGAGATTCTCTGAGGGAGAGTCAGTGTAGTAGTTAAGGGCAAATTACCCACATTCATATTCATATCTTGGCTTAACCCCCTCTTATCTTTGGTGGGAATTATTTACCCTTCCTGCGCTTTATGTTCCACACCTATAAAAAGAATTTAGGGATTTCAGAGCGCTCAGAATAGTGCCTGGTCCACAGTGAGCATCATGTAAAAGGTTGGGTAATTTTAGTCCAGCTCTAATTTTATGTAAATCTGTAATCCGAGGCCCATCACTTAGCATGATTCTTTAGCCCATGTTAAGATAGCTAGGGAATTAAAAATACTTCTATAGACAGGAATTCATCTTGGGAACATCCCACAGCCAAAAGCTAGTTTTGTTAAACTGCCTTTTTATCACTTTTAAATATTCCTAAATCCTTTTGGGAAAGGTTGTTTTTCAAAATAAGGTAAAGAATTTCAATTAGGCTTTGCAATATCTTGTAAAACCGTGCCCTAAAGGCTTTCTCTCCTTTGTATTAAATGAAGCTATATTAGAATTAATTACCAGGAGAGATAAATGAGAGTCCATTGGCCGCTTGATGAGAACTGTCACTGCCCCTGGCTAAGTAGCCTCCACACCCTAGAATGAAGTCCGCTCCAATTTCAGGGGAAATAAAAAGAGAGTGGTGAGCTGAAACAGGTTTGGCTCTGTGGATAGAGCATCAGCTGAAAGTTACCAGGTTCGATTCCGGTCAAGGGCATATATCTTGGTTGCAGTCACATAGCTAGAGGGGATGTGCAGGAGGCAGCTGATAGATGATTCTAACTCTATCTCTCTCCCTTTCTCTCTGTAAAAAAATCAATAAAATATATGTTTTCTTTGAAAAAAAAAGTGGTGGTGGGGTGGGGAGGAGTGGTGATTCACCTGGAGGGAAAGAATGCTACTTAAACCTGTCTACTAGAAAGAAAAGTGGCATTTCAGGTTTGGTCATTCACTCATTCATTCATTCATTCATTCATTCATTCATTTCTCTTCTCCCTTCCTTTAATAGCCCTTTAGTTATTAATCAAATAACTGTTCCTATTTCCCATGGCTAAGAAGATATTAGGAGTCTTCATAAGAGTAACCATGGTTACTTGTTAAAATGGAGGTTCTTCTGGTTTAGTAGAGTTAGATGGGGCGAGCACTTTACATTTTTAACTAGTACATATTGGAAAACACCTTCTTACTCCTGAGCATGGTGAAAATAACACTGGACAGACTTGTGGACAATGTAAATGGAAAAGTGATTTCATGGCCCTCCAAATTCACTTTCTTTAAACATTTATTCAATATCTACACTATGACATTTATTTGGTGATGTATTTATTTGGAAACTTATTCAATTAATATTTCTATTAAATATTCAGGAAAGATTTACCTAATAATTGCCTTATACTATTTGAAGGCAACTTCATGCTGTGAAGGAAGCTTAGCAAACAGGATTATAACATGCTTTATCCTAATTTGGGATTTAGATTTTGAATGCCAATTTCAGCGGACTAGCATCTGATTTATCTTAGATTTGCACTTGCAACGTGCAAGTATTTAATTTATAATTTTTAATTTTAATTTACTTTTGAGCACGCTCTGAAAGCCAGGACAAATTTACATTTCACCAGTTACATAATAAGTCCCTGTGGAAACCTGAATTAATTGACATCACAATTTCTATTTACTGCAGTGCTTTTTAAATGTCTTTTTCAGATTGGCATAATCAGTGGTTACCCATCCCTTCTTTCTTAATCCAATCTAAGTGGACTATTGCATATGAGCAGGAAAAAGGGTAAAAGAGGAAAGTTTAGGGCTTGGGCAAGGCTCCAGATACTAGTCTCGGCGTCACAGGTAATAGACAATGACCCATAATGGAACTGTCATATAATATGTCCAAGGTGCTGGATGGGAAGTCATGCCCCAGGGCCCTCAGGAAAAGATAGTGGTGCTGGTTCAGTGTGGACTCCTCATTTGGAAAACAGTCTAGCCTGTATTAGAACTCTAAGGGAACAGGATGCCCAATAGAGGCACTTGCAAGAGTTAGGCAGGTATCCAGACTGCATCACTCAGCCCAAGTTCAAGGCAAAGCCCAGTACTGGAGTGACCAGCAGGTACTTCTGTGATGATGGGATGTATTAGGACCACAGAACCAATGGGTACCAAGAAGTTTAGGGGTCATCATTGGCCATAACCCAAATTCAGAGCAGCTGACTGAAGTCCACTGTTGGCTCTGTTGGAGAGAAATTGCTTAACTTAAAATTATTTTCAATACTCTTAGAATGTCTCAGGATATAGGAAAAATTGTCTTAGAACTTAAACAACTGTTCCTATTTCCCGTGGCTAAGAAGAGAATAAATGGATGATTTCCAAGAACAGGGCTTTATAAATTATTTAAACTGTTTGGAAGATATTTTCTGATCCCAGAAATAACTTCCAAAGGTCAAGTATCAAAGAAATGGTGTAACTTTAAGGTTTAGATATGATTACCTCATCTTTGGAAGCATAGAAATGTGTACAGGATGGAATTACAACTTACACACTTGCAACATTTCTCCTCTGAGTACTTCATAACATTTATTCTAATCCAGGTACTCTGCTAACTGCAACATGTGTGTTCATGCACCTGCATATTTCTGACTTATTCCTCATGATAACCCTAGGCCTTAGCACAGTTACTTTATTTTATGAATGACCAAAATGAGTCTTAGAGAGGTTAACTTACCCAGTCACAGAGCAAGTGAATAGTGTGGCTGAGATTTAGACTTTTTTAGTCTGCCTATAGATTCTACTCCTTAAGCAGATAGCTCTGCTGTTGAAGACTGAATTGTACATAGAGTATGTAGTGAAGTTTATATTGCATATGAATACTTAGTGCAGCTGAGGAAACACAGGGGTTGGAGAAGATCAGGAGAAGGACAGGCAGATCTGTCTTAAACTTTTCCAATTCTTTTGTCTTTCATTTATTTAAAAAATTTTTATAGAATATCTTTTATGTCCCAAACACTAATGAACAAAACATACAAAGATGTAAAGTATTATTACAAATTACAAAAATTACAATTTGTAAAAAAAAAAAACTTATAGAAAGAAAACTATATTGTTTTTTAATAAGCATAAGTCCTTTGAGGAGAAATAGGTATAATGAAGGTACACTGGTAATGTGGGAGGAGGCTGCTTAGTGATTGTAAATATGTTGATCAGGTTGGCCACAGATTTGTTGAGAAGGTGATATTTGTTTTTAAAAACTTGAAGAAAGTGGAGGAGTTAATCAAACAAATATCAGAAGAGAAAATACCAGGCAGAGTACCTGGGCAGTGTAAAAGCCTTAAAAACTAGACCTTACCTGGGACATTTGAGGAATAACAGGTGCCAGAGCGGCTTGAGTGACTGGAGTAAAATGATATCAAAGAACAATAGGCTTTTGAGTTATGAAGGGCCTCTTAGACTGTTGTAGGGGACTCAGCTCTTACTTGATGGAAAATGGGGAATCAATGCAGGCCTTTGAGCAGAGGAGTGATACAACGTGACCTTACTTTTTAAAAGGATGACTCTGGTAGCCATGCTGAGAATAGACTGTAAAGAGGCGAGAGCAGAAGCAGAGAGACACATCTGATGAAGCTATCACAGTATCCAAAGGAAAGAGAATGGTGGGTTGACATGAGGTAGGAACAATTTGGGTGAGGGGGAAAACCATCCAGATTCTGTATTTAGCTTAATGGATGCAAGAGAAAGGAATCGAAGCTGATTCCTGGGATACAGAGATTAGCATCTTTAAGAATAGTGTTGTCTCAACTGAGATAGGAAGACAATAAAATCAACAGGTTTAGGGTCAATATTAGGCAATAAAATGGAGACATGTTAAATTTGAAGTAACTATGAGACATCCAAATGAAGTTTTGAAGTTTATCATCTGTCCTGGAGTTTAGGAGAGAAGCCTGAGCTAGAGGTCTAGATTCAGAAGTTATTAGAAAAGCTCCTGTAGGAAACGGTGGCACATTCAAAGCCCTTTGCTCGGAAGGATTTAATAAAGGAACTATTTACTGAGATATTGGCAGAATTAAAGGGATTTACAGGGGATGGTGCGCATCAAGGGAGCAGCAAAGATAGAAAGCCATTACAACCAGTCCTGAAAGAGAAACAGGAAGGGAACAGTGTGCCTGAAACCAGTGAAAAGTAGAGCTATAGAAACTCCCTTCCCTGCAGTTACCTCCTATCAGCCAGAGTCAGGAGCCAGCCATAAGTGAACCCGGGGAATATAGGCTGCAGGGATCAGCCTCCTGAGACACAAAACAAGACAAAGTTTGATGGACAGTAGATGTGGTGTATGAGAGGAAGTGGAGAATCACTAGCAAAGATGATGTATAAAACCTGAGGCTAGATAGGATCTTTAAGAAATGATAATAAATAGTGAGGAGCTAAGTACAAACAACTGAGCCTAAGGATTACATTATTAAGAAGTTTGGAAGACGAAGAAGGACTAGCAAAGGAGACAGACTACAAATAAATATACATAAACTAGAGGCTGGGTGCATGAAATCTGTGCATGGGGGAGCAGGGTGCCGCTCAGCCAGGCCTGCACCCTTCCCAATCTGGGACCCCTTGGGTGATGTTCGGCTGCAGGTTTAGGCCCAATTCCACAATGGATTGGGCTTAAACCAGCAGTCAGATATCCCTCTCACAGTCTGGAACTGCTAGCCCCTAACCGCTTGCCTGCCTGCCTGTCTGATCACCCCCTAACCGCTCTCCTGCTGGCCCAATCACCCCCAACTGCCCTCCCCTACCAGCCTAATTCCCCCAACTTCCCTCCTCTGCTGGCCTGATCAACCCCAACTGTTCTCCCCTGCTGGCCTTGTCACTCCTAACTGCCCTTCCCTGCTGGCCTGGTCGTCCCTACCAACCTTCCCCTGCTGACCTGATGGCCCCCAACTGCCTTCCCCTACCATCCTGGTTGCCCCTAATGCCCTCCCCTGACCACCTCTTCCAACCCAACTGCCCTTCTCTCCAGGCCTGGTCACACCCAACTGCCCTCCCTGCAGGCCTGATCTTGCCCCCAACTGCCCTCCCCTGGAGACCTGGTTGCTCTCTACTACTCTCCCCTGCTTGCTTATTTGCTCCCAACTGCCCTCGCCTGCTGACCTGATTGCCCAGAGCTGCAGTCTCCTGCCAGCCATCTTGAGAAGGCCATCTTATGATGATGTGGGGTGGCCATCATGTAGCAGCCAACTGATGACAATGTGGGGGCAGCCATCTTGTGACAACGTCATGCGGCACCACTGAGGTTTTTATTATATGGGACAGACAGGACACCAGAAAGCGTGGAATCCTGAAATCCAAGAGAACATCTATCAAGGGAGAAGGTGTGATCAACTGTGTCCAATGCAGCTGATAGGTCAAGTGAGATGGGAGCTAGAAACAGACCCTTAGATTTCAAAACACGGAAGTTATTGATGCCCTTTACAAGAGCCATGCAATGGAATGGTAGGGACAAACAATGGGAATGGCTTTCATGGAGAAGAGGATGAGAAAGATTTCTGACAGCTTGATAAATGATTCTTTCTAAGAGTTTTGTTGCAAAGAGGAGCATAACAATAGAAAAAAAAGTGGAAAAGAAAAAAAGGTCAAGAGAAATTATTTTTGAGATGGATAAATAGCAACATATTTCCATGGTGATGAGAAGTAGAGGGGAACAATGAATGACTCTGGGAAAAGTGGGGAGAATCCCTAGAGTGATTTCTTGTCTTGGCTCATGTTTCTTCTTGAAAATGGGGTCAGAATTTTCTTGCCATCTCTGAAGGGTCTTTTGGAGACTGAATGAGATAAGAGGAGACTGTGTGGCACCCTCAGCATTCCAACCTCCCATCTGGCTTCCAGAGCGCCCAGCATGGTATCCCCTCTCCAGGGCAGGAACAGCTAGTTACTTAGGCACATGGTAGGCGCAGGCACTGTACTTTATAAACATTAATTCTAACCTTCACAACAATCCAGAGCTCTGTCTCTAATTCTCAGGATAAGGAGTGACATAGCAATGTCTCCGGGAGCTTAAAGCATTTGTTATCAGATATAGTTTGTAGGAGGCAGAACCAAAACACAAATCCTGGTCTTTATTACAAAGCTTTTATTCTAATCTAGCTTCCTAGCCAGCCTCCTAATTTATCTTTCTCTTTCCTCAATCTCTCTGCAATCATCACTATTTATTTCTCATTCTCCAAAATCTCTACCTTCTCACTTCTCATTAAAAGTCAGCTCTGATAACATTAGTACCTCAGAAAAACTAAGTGTATCAACCATGATATACTATTTCTTTTCTAAAACGGGACCTTTCCACAAAGGTGGAGCCCACTCCCCTTCCCACAGTGAATCTCTAATGGTGAATGCTCATGTCTGGCAATTGTTGAAGGAAAGATCAGAGACTTCATAAGCTCCTGATGTCTAGCTGTGAAAGCCAATATCTATGTCCCTAAAAGATTGCTCTGTCTCTTTATACTGTTTACATAGACTACAACTTATTCTTCAATTCAAGTTCTCAGAACTTTATGACCTCAACATCTTGGCAGGTCCAGACTGAACTGCCTGTTTTCCTGGTTTAAGGCTGATCCATGCTTCGTCTAGCTCACTTTAAATATGCCTCTCACAAGCTCTTTATCTTTCTCATTCTCTCTTTGTTACACACACACACACACACACACACACACACACTGTTATACACAACAAACATACTTGCATAGAATTTAGAGAGAATTTGGAAGGATAGAGTGACCTGCCACTGTTGCTAATAGGTTGGATCAATATTGCCAAATGTGCCACAGACTTGTTCATTTTCTCATCATGCAGCAATCAATAGCCTCACCTTGTTTGTAAACTTTCCTCAAAGGTTCACACTGTTTACAACCCTCCCCCCCATTGTTTCCCAGTCTGTGCATGCTCTCTCCAAGACACTCAGGGCAGAAAAGGAGAAGGTGGTCCTAAATTTGTCAAATATGAGTGGCTTGTGCTCATTGCAGTGTCACCCCCATGGCATGTGCATGTGTATGTTTACAGAGGTACAGGTATGTATGAATGAGCCTGTGTATGTGTGTGTGCATGCACATGCATCTATTTATTAAATGTACTTCCTTTACCCTCAGGGAACTTAACCTACCAGAGGAGGAGCTAAGTGAGGAAGCATTTGTTCTTCCTTACAAATGAATGTCATACGGAAAAACTCCTTTGCTCTAGTGACTTCCTGCAGCAGCCACTTGGAGCAGGCAAATAGCATGACCTGGTTTCCAGTGCTTACTCTGGACCCCAAAACTAAATGCTGTGAAAAAGGTTTTGTGAGATACATATCTGACTTCAGGCAGAACTAGCACATGTCAATATGTTGCTGTTTGAAGAGCTCCAACATTCTGTTTACCCCGATCAGAAATGACAACTCCCTGGGGATGGGGCTCACCATGATACCTCAAACATTCACATGATAGATTATCCAGGGCTAAGGATTGAAAGCAGCAGCTAACAGGGAAGCACAGTGTGTGTGTGTGTGTGTGTGTGTGTGTGTGTGTGTGTGTATCTTGGAGGAAGATATAAATCTCCATTCATCCCGATCATGAGTTAGTATATCAAATTAATGTTAGTTGTCTAAAAATTCAGAGGGAATGGGGCCAGAAAGGGCGTGATATGCATAATAATGTCAGGCACCCCGAAAATGTTTACATCTGAATCACTGACACTGTGCATCTATGTTAATTTACATGGAAAAAGACATTTTGCAGATGTCTCTAAAATAAGGAACTTTAACTGGGGAAATTTCCCTGTGTTATTCAGTTGAACCCAGTGGAAGCATACAAGTTGAGGAGCGAGGCAGAGAAGGAGACATGATGACCCAGAGAGGTAGGAACCATGTGAGGTGAGGAGGACGCAACCTGCCATTGCTGACTTTGCAGAGGCAGGGGGGCGGCCCTGAGCCACAGTGTGTGGGTGTCTCTAGGAGCTGGAAAATGCAGGAAGCAGATTCTTCCCTGGAGCCTGCGGACAGGTACTCAGCCTTGCCCACGTTGCAATTTCAGTCAATGAAACCTGGGCTGGACTTCGAACTTACAGAACTATGACATAATACATGTGTGTTGTCTTTAGCTAAATTGATGGTGATTCGTTGCTGTAGCATTGGGAACGTAATACACAGGAACATTTTGGAAGAGAAGCAAGAGTCTGGACAGATGAAATTCGGGAAAGAAGCTGGGAGGGCAGCCTAGAGGGATGGATTGTGCTCTGAGAAGACAGAAGTCAGGACCGAGAAACTTATGGGGAGAAGTCAGAGATGAGGCAGGTCTGAGCCAAGACAAGTAAGTACAGCTCTAGTGAAGGCCTCTGGTCCATCAAGTGTGTAACTATGAGAGGCATGGCTGGGAGGGTGCCAGACTGGAGGAAGTAGGAGCTGGGGAGAAACATGTAAAAGCTCATAGCCACCTGACTGAGCACAGACAGAGAGGGAGCGGGTTTCTCTTGCAGATCATCAGAGGCATTCTGGTTTCTGTTCCAGCAGCCTCAGCATTCCATCTGGAATCATCATCTGACAAGGACTGTCAGATGTAGGCCAAGAAGGACCTTCTTTCAAACCAGGCAGGAGATCTAGCCATTCAGATGGTGAGATTCTGCGACACCTGTTGGGAGGCTTGTCAAATATATCTTCACAGACAAAAACCTGTGAAACTAAAAGTCACAAGGGTAAAACAACCTATATTCTGCAACTCGGCTGACATGGGGAAAAATACTAAGTGTCAGGAACATACCACATCTTACTTGCGTGAAAGAGGAGAAAATGTGCTGGCAGATAATTTCCAGTGACAAAGGACTCATGACTTGTAGCTTCCCGGGAGAAAGTTGACTTCCATTTGTTCCTGGATCTTAAATACTGTCTGCAGAGTGAACATCTGGTGTAAGGTGGTAGATAATAATGAACCAATCTAGCAATGCTGATTTTTTTAGAAATTCTCTTTTTCTACACTCAAACCCACTAAAACTGGTTGGGAAATTATATTTTTTTAAAAAAGTTGCATTTTATACAAGAGGTCTACAGTTTAAGCAAGCTGGACCTTTCTCTTCTCTTTCTCTTTAAACATTCAGGAAGTGTCTAACATCTGAATCAGTAACTGCATGGCATGCATTTCTCTAGGTGATTGGTTTCATGGGCTATTACCAGGGAGTGTTCCTCACTCTTCTATCTCTGCATGAGATTATCTGAACTATGGACAAGCACTTTTACCACAATGAAATATTAAGGAGTGTAATGAAGAGAAAAATGCTACCCCAAATGCCAAAAGTATAGGCTGCAAACAGAAACTGATAGTTCCTATGAAATCTATTTACCTTGCCCATCTCCCTGGACAACACAGTCCTTCTCAGATGGGCATCTGAAGCCCAGCAATGCACTGGTTTCAGTTTTCAGCTTGTCAACTCTCAGGGCCCCCAAGGGACTTAGCCCTCACTCACCTGCCACTGGGATACTAGCACCCTCCACCCCAGGTTGGCTGGATACCTAACATGCCTTAAGTGTTGTGACTGGGCAGGAGATCCTATGGCTGCCACTCTCAAGAGTCTATGGACCCTAGAGTGATCTCCCAGTGCCTAGCTGATGCTGTTCCATGATGCTAAACCCTTTTTATATCCCCCAAGGAGTCTCTATTGCAGTATCTCCTTCCTAGAGAGATACCCGTAACCTCTGAAAGCCTCCAGTCCTGTCCTTTCGGTTTACGAATTATTTAATTCAGCTACCCTAATTGTTAGTCTCTGCAGTCTGGGGCTGCCAGCTTGGGACAGTAATCTGCATTCTCCTTTCTCAGGTGCCCAGAGAACTGAGAAATTCAGTGGGTTTGGGCAAAGTGCTTGGATTTTATGTATTTAGAATCTATTGCACTGATGCAGTTAGTCAAATAGAGTGAGATGAAAAATGGGGAGTAGGAAAAGGAGGAAGAAGAGGAAGGGAAAAAGGAAGAAGAGAGAGAAAATGGGGAGACAAGGCAGGGAGAGGGTAGGGTATGGAAGTGGGAGGGAGAAGAGGAGGGTAAAGGAAGAAATAGGTAAAAAAGGAAGTGAAAAAGGACAGGGAGTTACTGTTTTGAAACCATTCAGTTTTCAATCTGAGGAGGAAAATACATTTAGGAAGGATCATAACTAGTAACCAGATAGAATTGGAATGGGTCCTCTGTCCCTCCACAGGCTGACAGAGCAAGCAAAGCATATGCCGAACATCTGTTTACCATCAAGTCTAGGTTTCTGCCTTATGAAGGATCAGCTCCAAGGAACATGCAGGTCACCTTGCCACTTGTCATAGCCACTGGCATCAACAGGAGACACTGCACAGGTGCCAAGAATACAAAGCCATCTGCAGGATCCTAACCTTGCCTGCCAGCCCAGGGCTGTGCTCTGTTCTCTCTGCAGCATGCTTGTCACGAGGCCATTTCCTTCATTTCACCCCACCTCTGTCTGCTCACTTCCTCTGTTATAATTGGGGCCCAAAGCTGCAGAAACCCCAAATGTCATAATCACACAGGCCTCCTGAGTCTATAGGGAACTGGTGGGTAAATGAACCACTATAGGAAAAGCCATAGAAAACAGACATTGATCCTAATGTGGAAATGAAGTGTGTGAATGGTTTGTAAATCATCTGGATAATTGCAGGCACTGAAGTGGGACATTAGAGCTTCTATCCTCTCTTGTTTTTTGAGCCACTTTAATTAACTTTCAGGTGGGAAATAGCACATTGTTCAGAGCCAGGCAGGGCTGGATTCAGATCCTGCCTCTTAATACACACTGCTGTGACTTTAAAATTATCACATTTTCCTCAAGTCCAATTTCCTTATCTATAAAATGGAGATGATTGTGCTTCTTTGAAGCATGGTCAGCAATAAAACGTAAATGAAGGAAATGACAGAAAACACATAGAGCAGGGTATGGCGTATGCTAGGTATATGTTCAATGTGGACTTCTTGGCACTCCTTGGATCCTGGATCCGAATCTCCAAAATCTTTACCCTATATGAACTAAATCTGTCATTTTGTCCCCCCAAGCTTGCTCTTCCTCCCTAACTCCTTATCCATATGAAAACACTTGGGCTGGAGATTTTGAGTTTACTCCTTTTCTCTTTTCCACACCTTTCCACCGTGCTGTCTATCAATAGATACTTGCCTGTAAGGATGACATCAACACGTCCCCATGTACTTGGTTTCCCGTTGGGGGGTGTCAATAGGGATCCTGACAGGATATTAGAGGAAGGTGAGAGGGTGAGCTCAGGGTATTTGCTCTTTCCCTGGGAGGTCAACTTGGGCTGGCAGGATCCCTTCTCAGAAGACTCTTCTCAAGGTGGTCTGCTCCACAGGACTTGCCCTCTTGATTCTGATAATAGTTTGCTTCTCTGTCACTTTGAACCTAGTTCCAAGACTGAGAAGCAGAAAATTCTCTCAGGCATACTTTTGGGAGGTCCTATTGCACAGTCTTCATGATTTGCCTTGGACCCTGCCAGTATCTTCGTAATTATACACTGTGTAACAACTCGCACGTGCACACACACACACACACATCCTCCTCAGATTATCCTAATTCGATAGGTCATCTGTTTCCTGTGTGAATTCTTACTAATTCAGGGCCAATATCTCTCCTGATCCTAAAATCAAGAATCTAGTAGTCATTTAATCAACCCACACTTGTGCTCTTAATTCCCTTCCTGTCAGATATGCTACCCAATATTTCTGGAAGTGGTAATTTCATTTGTATTCCTGGTGATTGTCTTAATTATTGCTTCATTGAGTTTTCTAGCTGCCTGCAAAATGGTTTCTCTGCCTCCAACAGGATAGTATAGAGTCTTTCCCAGGTCCCCACTCCTTAAAAGACAATGTCAAAAGCCATTGGCCTACAAAACTCATCACAAAATAGCACTTCCTTGAATCCCTTTCTCTGTAATGCATCCTCTCCCCCTGCTCCTAGCCGCAACCCTCAGGCCATGTGTGAACTCTGCAGTCTGGCCATTTGTGGTCACATCGCAGGGAGATTTAGTGATACGGTCTTGGCATGATAGACATGGGAATAGCTAGAGGAAGCAATAACTTAAATGGATGGTGTTTCTAGCTCCTGTTGTCCTGGATTAGCGTTTGTCCTGCGACACACTGAGAGAGGGGAGCTGTAAACCTGCTGCCCTCCCCCGCTTCTGCTCTTCACTCCTGGTCTCTTTCAGTGTGAGTGCAGCAAAGCCTACAATTTGAAGATAAACACATTTTGTTGAACATCACTCCAAAATTCAAGGCAAATCCTTCATCTGCTGCTTAAATGGAGAGACAGAATCTTCTTTCAATATTGAGAAACCATCTCCTTTGGATTTAGAGGGAAATGATACGTCAGTCTCCTGATGAGTTTCTAAGCATACTTTGACAATTGCAATCTTCTATCTACAATGCACATGAGTTATGTGTGGCTTTGGGATGTCCCACACTCCCTCACACAAAAGTGCTTTGTGATGACCATGTTGCTCACCTTCCTAGAGCCTCCAAAATACCCTTTTCTCTCTTAATAAAACCTACTTGTTCTCCAAGACTCAGCATAAAGTGGGCAGATACTCCTTCCTTTCATCCCTGGGAACCCTTAGTGTCGAGACCAAATGTTGTTCTCACTAGGTGGATGTAATTGTTCTCACTAAAAGGATGTAAACAGGAAGCCAGAAGGCTGGCCAACCTTAATTGCTCTGAAAGGTCAGAGCTGATTACTCATTGTTTAGTAGAAACTATCTGTTTGTATCATGTTAATTTCTGTTATTTCCTGCCTATAGGCTAGGGGTGTGTCCCAAAGCCTTAATAAAAGGGAGAAGAAGGCCAGAGCAAAATGGTAGTCCTTCCCACTAGAGGAAGGCTCCCGCCTGGCCCCCCAATATCACCAAATTAATATTTTCTAGTCTCTTATTTCATTTGCGTGCGGCCTCCTTCAGAACCTGAACCCTGACCCGGGAACCCTGAACCACGCGGGACGTGGAAAGAGGTTCCCACATCTTAGTAGAAATTTTATTTCAGCCCTCATCTCATTGTACTGCAACTGGCTCACTGCTGATCTCCCCACTGCACTGTAAGTACCTTGAGAGCAGAGGTGAGTTTGCTCTCTATCCTCTGTGCACTTTGCTCATTGTCACCTACCATCGTATCTACTAGGGTTCCAACTATGGGTCACCCCAGCTCCCTAGATTAATGTTAGCAGCAAGGCTGCAGAGCACTGGCTATTTATTGAACAGGTCTGCTACTTCTGCTCCGTGGTCTGAGAGAGGCATGGATGCATCAGGGAGCCACCAGAAATTTGCTCCATCCCGTATCAGGAGAGACCTTTGTCATGATGTCAAGCCATGTTAGCCTCTCAGAGAGGCTGGAGTGGTCAGTCACTCATCTCTTCAAAGATCATTTCTTTACAAGAAGCTCAGCTGGTAGTACCAGAGAGCTCCACTCAACTACTGAAGTAGAACTTAACTGAAATTTGTTTTTATGAGCAATCCGGAGGGCAAATCCCCAAAGTTGTGGATGACATTCAGAATTTTAGCATTTCCTGGATATAAAACATTAAGCAGACAGACACAGATACACTCTCCAAAGATCTCTGTGCACATTGAGAGATGAGGGATCTTGAATTGGAAACCAGATGGTTCTTTTCCAAGTTGTCTCACAGGGAGGTGTGAGGATGGTGAATTCACAGTGCCCAGGAGATCCAAACTTAGTCATTGTCCCAGAGTCATATGAAAGCAGGGACGCTGACTCACACTAACCAAATTTAAATCAAAGTGAATCATGAGATTGCAAGCTTATTAGTGCACAGTGGAAGTTAGGTTGATCCAATGGAAGAAATTCTCATTTATCCAGCTGGGACCAGCATAGTAAGTATAACATTAGAGCAAAGAGAGTGGAGAGCTTGGGAGATTTTTATCCAGGTCATGGCATTGTGAATCGTTCTTGCCCTGTGCTACAGAACACCTCTCCAGTAATTAAATTAAGGTTGTCTTGCAGATTCAGTGTCTTCTTAGTTTGAACAATGCTGGAAGAACACTGCCAATTTTTTTTCTATTGAGCTATACTTTCTGTGATTCAAATTATCTCTTTATGTCCACACATTACAATATGATTAGGCTTTTGCTTACTAAATATTAACCACATCTCTGTCCTTCCTCTCTGAGACCCAGATCACCTTGTGTGGAATTGGGGGTCAGTGCAAATACTCTAGTCACATACTTACAGATTCAGAATTATTTACTCATTTAAAATTCTAAACATTGTGTGTGGATTTTATTAGTTGAACTCATGGAGGCTAATTTTATTTCTCTTACCTCCAAGGTCTTAGAGGACATCTCAGACATCCTTCCCACACTAACAACATACTATTCTGCTAGAAGGCTAATAAACTTCAGTGTGAACAAGGGGGTACATTTTATGAAAAGAATATCTATAAGTTACCTATAACATAGATAGAGTACAAGGCATTATTTGTAATTCTCTATGAGCAGAGGATACTCAGATTTTAAAGGTGGTTTCATTTAAAGAAAATGCTTCAATAATCTTTCTAATAAGTTAAATTATAAAATCAATTCCCTAAGTAGGTGATACATGTTAAAAATATAATTGGTACACAAATGTCTCAATCCATCTTTCTAGATTATTAAGGGGAACAATGGAGTTTGGAGGTCAGCTGTAGCCTCTAGAGCTATTATCAGTAGAAGTTACTATAAACCCCAGGGACTGCCATTACATGAAAAGCACTTTCTACTTTGCTTTCTCACAGGCAGTTGCAGGTCATTTTCTCCTGACTAAGACTTAGATTTGTGTGTGGAAGTTTTTTAATTGTACTGGCCAAAAAGCTGTTTTTAAAGTATTAACTAAAATTTCTATTGGTAGTTCATCTCCTGGTAAAATTGCTTAACATGCAATGAACATAAAACAGGCATATTTGTGTGCAAAAAATTAAAATTTAAAGTTATCAAGACTGCATTAAAAATATTTTACAAAAGTCTCCATTAATAAAAAAAGGGGGGGTAGTAGGATAATATCATATAAGAAAAAATATCCGGTGAGTAAATTATATCTAGAAAATTTTTACTTTAGAAAATTAATTTTCATTTGTAATACTAACATCAAGACACCCATGAAAAGCGCACATGGTATCAAAATAAGCCAAAGAAAAATCGTTTGGGCAAAAATTAAAAGGACCCCAAGTCAATTTTATAGAAAAGATTTCTTTATTAACTTTTGGTCGAGAATATGTTTATATACTTTCCGAAAACAACTCCAAGACCAAGCGGACTCCTGCAACAGAGAGGAACTGACAGGTTGCTCCAACCACAAAGACAAGAGGAGAAACAGTCCAGAGATGGAAGACATTGATGACTCTTGCCATGCTAGCAGTCAGCAGCTGTGTGTCCTTACAGGATGCATAGGACCAAACCAGAGAGTGTCAGACCTGCATTGCCACCATTTGTCCACTATCCGGATACCATTGTTGAAGTGTATACATAAGGAACTGTTTGACATTGAAACTGGGGCTCATAACTATTGGACATTGAAATTGGGACTCAAACATTTTTTGTTCTTATAAGTTTATTTCTACCTATAGAAGCGAGATGTTTTTAAAGAAAAGAACCAGGTGTGTGTGGGGGGGGGGGC
>PVJN01017001.1:0-41390 GCA_004026805.1 Lasiurus borealis
AAATCATGTATTATATTTCCACTCAGAAATTTTCTAATAAAACTTAACATACTAGTAAACAAACTGCATTTCAATCTTAGTAGACTATCTAGCATTATTGATTTTTTATTGTAATTCTCACTATCTTTCTTGATTTCTCAATATCTGTTCATGGCATTTGGAGAACATTTCAAAAACCCCCTTGTAGCTAATTTAATACCTATGAATTCCCCATGGGTATTACAGAAAGACTGTGCAGCATAGAAAATTAAGTGCTTTACATTTTATTACAAAGGTATGGGCTCAAAAAATATAAAGGTCTTATTGCCTGAAGAATACTTTCCCTAGTTAAAACTCAGAAGATATAATGAATTATTTTAGAGGACAAAGTTATTAGGTTAAACATGTCCCATCAATAAAATAATATGTTTTAAATACAACTCAGATTTAAAAGTCAAGAAAATTTAGAACAATGTTCTACTTTCAGTATAATTTCTGTATTTATAGAAAACTCCTTTTAATGGAATTATTATTCACATAATTTTGTATTTCTTTCATTACTGTTCACTAACATTTTCCTAATTACAAGTACTGTTCTTGCTCTTTCATATTAGTTAAACACCACCCCTCAGAGTAACTAAAAGTAAATAAGTTTAATGAAAATTAATCTTTACAATCCCCACTGAGGTTAAAAATAAAGTGGGCATTGTGCTCCATCTGTATACAAGAATGCATATCTACTAGAAGAACTCCAGGTGAAGACTGTGGTGTTAGCAAGATGGAAGTGTCAAGGTCTTTGTGTTCCTGGATATTTATTAGTTGCTGTGTCAATGATTCTTGGTTACATATTTTCAGTTTATTGCCAAGTATTCATTAACCCTGAGGTGACATTCAAATCAATACTTACTCTCACACATCACCTCCAGAGCCATGCACTGGACCAACCTTGCTCATTGGCATCAAGGTGAGGTCAAGAGAAAGGGAAGGAAAAGAGAGATGGAGGAAGACGAGGAGAAAAAGGAAGAGAAGGAGGAAGTGGAGGAGTTGGAGGAAAAAGACCAGAAAAGGAGGAGATTGGGAAGACCAGAAAGAGGAGGAGGATGGAAGAAGAGGGAGAGCTACAATTTCATCCTGCGCACTTCCAGCACAGTTCCAAAAGTCTGATCCAAGAAAATAGTTTGCTTAAGGGGCTGTTGTCTCAGTGGAAATGGAGAAATGTTTTATAACAGTGTTTTTTACTTCTTAATTAAGTCATCATTTACTTAAGTGACAATGATAAGCAAGATCAATTTTTAAGAGCCAGGAACATTTAGAGTTTTCAAAGGCAAATGTGGCCACTCTGGTATCTT
This sequence comes from Lasiurus borealis, assembly GCA_004026805.1. Classification (NCBI taxonomy): domain Eukaryota; kingdom Metazoa; phylum Chordata; class Mammalia; order Chiroptera; family Vespertilionidae; genus Lasiurus; species Lasiurus borealis. The sequence continues at coordinate 1,329 of PVJN01017001.1, forward strand.
GTGTCATTTCTTTTTTAAATCATTTTAATGGTATAATATACATAAAAGCAAATGAAAGAGTGTACATATAAAAAGCAAAACCTTAATAAAATGTCATAAAGTAAACATCGGTGTAATCACCATCTAGGTTAAGAAATAACTCTAGGATCTCCTTCATAGCCTATATAAAGTTGAATATTCAAACGAAAAAATGTTTACACCTTCTTCTTTTTCAAGAATGTCTTGGCATAGTTTCCATATAAATTTTAGAATCAACTTCTTAAGTTAAACACACACAGACACACACACACACACACACATACACAACATGTTGGTATTTCAACTGAGATTGCATTGAACTCATAGGTCACTTTGGAAGAGCTGATATGTATATAATATTGAGTGATTGCATCTACAAAAACATGGAAACCCTTCCATTTATTGCTTTAAATTCCTCTCATTATTATTAACCAATGTCACTCCAATAAATTTAGCCTAGAAAATATTCTTCTGCATAAAGTTTTATACATGGTTTCTTTTTTATTTTTATTTTGCTATTTAAGATATATTTTTAATTTTCTAGCTGCATGTTGCTTATATAAAGAAATGTTTTTTAATTTGTTTACATTAATTGAACATTCTGGCTATCCTTACTGTAAATATCAACAATCTATTTATTTACATTGCAATACAATATCTGTTGGGAAAGCTTTTCTTACTTTCTCTAATTTCCATACTTTTAAAATTCTTATTATTATACTATTTTTAATATCATTACTAAAATTCAAATGCAGGAGAAACCAAGATGGTGGCATAGGTAAACAACTAAACTGCTGCCTCAGCACAACAATTTCAAAACTACAACTAAAAGACAAAATGCACATCATTCAGAACCAAAGGATGGCTGCCTAAGTGGAAATTCTACAACCAGAAGGGAAGAGAAAAGCACACTGAGACTCAGAGGAGCTGCAGAAGACAGAGGTACTGAGGCATACGTGTGGAGAGGGCTGGCAACTGAGTACATGGCTGGCTTTCTCAATTGGGAGGGAGACAAAAGCTCCTGACAGCTCTGAATTCCAGTTCTGGCAAGACTCTGGAGACCTAGCATCTTTCCACATTTCATATAATACTGGTTTGATGTTGATGAACTCCTTTAGCTTTTTCTTGCCACTCCCATTCGGAAAAGAAACTGGATTGTCTGGCAGCGGGTGAAACTTGAGGGTGGCTTTCTCTCAGAGGTGCTTACAGCAATTACCAAAAGACACTGAGACTCAGGGGCCTTTTAGGGCAGGGCTGACGGGAATTCAATGCTGTCTGCTTCACCCTGAGACTCCACCCCTAGAAGTTTCCTGTGATTTAGTCCTGAGGCTCACATGTCAGCACTATTATTGGAGCTTGGGTTTGCTTCTAAGTGAGCATTGAGGATTTGGGACTCTGGCACTGAGCCCCATCGATCTGTTTGGATGTTTTCAGCTCCCTGAAGCATAAGCTTCCTGAGCCAAGGGATGTTCTTGAGACTCCGGAACTAAAATTGTTTATTTTAACACCTTAGGATCACCCCCCATTTTGCTACACCACCAGACAATCAGGAGTGATGTGCAAATTAACCCAACCAAGATGGCAGGTAAATTTGCATGTTCAGGTGGAGCGGGCAGCACCAGGCTCCAACCACAGGGTCCAGGTCCATTGGGGGCCCAGAGAGGTGGGTTGGGCAGTGCCAGGCCCAACCCACAAAGTCCTGTTCATTGAGGGCCCGGGGAGGTGAGGTGGGGAGCCCCAAACCCCAACCGTGGGATCGCAGTCCATCCAGGGCCTGGGAGGCAGGGCAGGCAGCCCTAGGCTCTGCCTGAAAAGTCCCATTCTGTTGAGGGCCTGGGAAGTCCAGGCGGGCAGCGCGGCGTTTTTTAGGCTACTGTAGGGCATGAGGGAAGGCCCACATTTCCTGCTGTTTCTAGCAACACTATTGTCTACTTATTGTGCTTGAATTCTTCTGCCGCCTTACAAAGACTACATTCCCTTGGGGGTTGATTTTCAATGATAGCTGTTCATGGGAATTACTTGAGGAGCGTGTGTGTTTGTGTGTGTGTGTGTGTGTGTGTGTGTGTGTGTGTGTGTGTAAAATATTTCAAACAACAGATCTACCCCTTCAGAAATTAGTGTTTCAATTCTGTTCAAATTTCCATAGATTGTGATTTTGCTTATTTGGAGAGTATCCAGCCAACAGTAAATTTTAAGTGTCCCTGGATGATTCTAACCTGTGAGTTAGAATATGTTTATGCAAACACAAGAGCCCAATGTCCAGGTAAAATACATAAATCTCAATTGTACAGCTCAATAAATGTTTACCTATGTCTACACCCAGGTAGCCACCATCCAGAATGTTCTGTCGAATCTTTCTCCATTAGCAATAAAGGCAGAACAAGATATTTACCTTAGAGAGAGGAAAGAGAAAACAAAGGAGAATGTATGGGAATAAGTAATAATACCTCAAAACAGTACCTCCCAATAATTTTATTTATCAGATTATAGGCTCATACTCATCTGTGTTGTACTTACTGGCAATCAGTTGGACATCTCTGGAGAGTCCCAGATTGGAAAGGGTACAAGACAGGCTGAGGACTCTCCTCCCTCCCCATGCCATGCAAATGTTGTGCACTGGGCCACTAGTAGTGTATATAAAATATCTAATGCATCACCTTGATAAGAAGGCATGCAATAATGTTAATGAATGAGTATAAGTGAGTGGCAGGCTCACTTGGCCAGTCCTCTTTTCATAAGGCCAGTCATATATTGGCTGGTACCATCCCCATGAAGCCCAGTGGGCTTCACACTGCTCCAGAGGCAGCAGCTATTCTGCCAACCCCAGGAAATTATAATGCAACAGGTGACCCCATTTTTTTGCATTGTAATAATGGGAAGCATCCCCCTAACATTATGTGGTTACCTGGTACATTATAATTTGAGAAGGCTACACGAAGTTATTAGCCTTGTCACCCAAAGGAGGTGCCATCTCACACCAACAGCATGACCTGGGGGGCATATAAAATAGAGTTTATTGGAAAAATAGAGAAAATTTGGAGTAATGTACTGCAAGCCCTCATTACTTACTGCCAAAGGGTGTGCCTTTATCACGGAGTAGGCAGGGACCTCACCCCTAGCACACTCTAGGAACTTATTAGCAGGTTAAGAGGCTAGAACATGGAGACAGGAAATGTCTTTCTTTCTGTGTAGTACAGCTTGCCCTTTTTTTTGGTCTCATCTTTGTCTTTTCTGGCTGAATAGTGTTTGCCTTGAGTTTATGCCGACTTGAATCTTCAAGCTGCATTTACTGAAAATGCAATGCCACGGTTGATTTCACGCTAAGTGAAATTTCTCTATAACTCTATCTTCCTGTGCTGCTGAATCGAAGAACTGTGCAGCTTCCCTAATTAAGAAATTTACCCCAGAAAGGCCTTATTTATAACTTTTCTAGAATCCTTTGAACTTAACTTCAAGCACAATGTTAGAATCCAATTCTTCAATGTTGAAATATTAGAGTAATAAATGGAGTTTTAAAACCTCTGTTGACCCAAAGGTAGACTTCCTCATAGTGGTCTAGGACAAATAAATGGGGGGTGATCCTAAGGTGTTAAAATAAACAATTTTAGTTCCGGAGCCTCAAGAACATCCCTTGGCTCAGGAAGCTTATGCTTCAGGGAGCTAAAAACATCCAAACAGATCGATGGGGCTCAGTGCCAGAGTCCCAAATCCTCAATGCTCACTTAGAAGCAAACCCAAGCTCCAATAATAATGCTGACATGTGAGCCTCAGGACTAAATCACAGGAAACTTCTAGGCAGCTTTTCCAGCTGCTCTTCCCTGCAAGCAGGCCATCTTCAGAGGCTGGCTTTTCAATCTGGCTCCTCATCCAGCTCACATTTAAATCTTTCAATTTTCCCAAGTGTATCTTAAGAAGAATTTTTAAAATGGGATTATTTTCTAGCATTACTTTTTATTGAATAAGTGTAAATAAAAATGTATGGTAATAATTGGAAATTAATGATGATGCAATGTTGATCATCAAACTAAGCATATTAGGGGAAAATGTTTTCAAAGTCTTCTGTTAAGAGGCCACTGCTTTCTGAGATGGAAGTGACTTGGTGCCTCACCTTGAAAGCAAAAGTTGAATGGAATTGTTATTTCAAGCTAAAAGGGAGTGTGTTCTTTAAAAGAAGGTAGCTCAGATGGTTCTCTGCACCTTTCAAATTAATTGTAGTTGAAAAAAATGGTACAATTTGGATAGCTTTCACAAGATTGTTTTAGAAAAAGAGAATTGTGTTTAAGAAAACATTTTGATAAGCTAGTTGGAAGAAATGTAAGATTTCGAGAAGAAAAGTAATTAGGGGGGTGCAGTGGACCTGAGCAGAAAGTTGGTGCCAAGAACAGGAGAATGACAGAAAAAAATAAGGAAAAGTGGACCTTGGAGAAAACATGGCAGATGATGGGGAACAAATTGAAGAAATGGAGAAGAGCTTTTGTGAATAAAACAATCTAAAATTAAGTTTGATTTGATATAATATGAACTCTATCATGTTTCTAAAAGTTACCATAAAGTGTTCTACATATTTAAATGTGTGGGTGAGTGATGTCAGGATTAAAGTCATGTAGAGTGAGGGTCACACATGCTGACTGGTAAGATAATTGCTACGTTCAACTAAGTCAGTAGAAGCAGGTTCTAATTAGTCCAAAGGCCACCCTGAGACTGCACAACATTAGAAAATTTATCAAAATTTTTAGATGAAAGCAGTATAGTTCACATGGAGAAAATAAGGATTTAAACCAGGTATTAAGGGGGAAAAGTCAACCTAGCAGATATATTGGGTAAAATAATAATGATGGTAGGAATGAGGATCATTATTTTGACAATGATGATAATAATGATGGAGATATTGGTGATTATGTCAGAAATAGTATGATTATGATAATAATCATGGTGATGGTGATGATGATGGTGGTGATAAAGATGCTGGTAATAATGATAGTGATAATGATGATGGTGGTGATAACAATAATATTGATAATGATGACAAAGAGGCTACTCAAAAAGACAAAGAGAATACTCAAAGCCAAATTGATCTTGAGTCTAGGGAATTTACATTCTTCTTATGAACAATGAGAGTTCAGTTCCTGGTGGAAACATGCCTAGGAAGTCATAGATGAGTCTCGGGCCTCAGATGTGGGGCCAGTTGCCTGTAGAAAGAGACTGGAGCAGAAATCATTACAACAGTTAGCATAGTACTTAGTATAAGCACTGTGTAGGAACATACTACTCACTGTCTAAGGAAGACTACTGTCTTAGAGAAAGCAAAGAATAGGCAGAAAGAAAGGAAATGGCATAGGAGAAGAGGTGCAGATGACAAGTGGAAAGGTACTCGGGAGCTGTGTGAACCTGAGTCAGAGGAGCCAAAAAGATAGAAAATAGCCACATCACATTTACCTGGATCTCTGCCTTCCTCTCCCCATTCAGAGTCCTCATCAGCCTGCATCCTCCTCTTCAATCTCCAGAGAAGTCTGCTTGCAACTTTCAATAGACTAGTGCACCACCAAAGTGCCAATCACTCTTGGGTTGCCAGACAAAATACAGGGCATCCAGTTAAATTTGGATTTCAGATAAATAACCAATATTTTTATAAGTATGTCCCATTCAATACTTGGGAAATTTACATTTATAATGTAAATTATAATGAGCATTCTATATTTTCATTTGCTAAATCTATAAAACTTCCCTTTACCAAGACAAAACTCTATCAACTATTCATTAATCTAGTTGAGGAAAGATAAGATCAAATTGACTCTGTTTTTCCACAAACACAGATTCTCAAATATTTGGTACTGGAAAAGAAAGACAGAAAAGACTGGATGATCTGCCTGATTCTTGTGTGGTTAGAACCATCTCAAGATATCTGTGGGCAGTTGTTATTTTATAGGTTGCTACATGTAAATAGGAGCAAGGGAGAGTAAGCTAATCTTAGATAAACCAACTTTCATTCATTCGTTCATTCATTCATTCATTCATTTAGGCACTCCCTCTGGTCAGACAGCATGCTAGGCTCAGGGGCTACCCCTGACAATAACAACAAACTCTAACTTCATGGATGTGGCACCTATAGGCTGTCTTGTGTCCCCTAAAAATTCATTTGTTGACATTCTAACCCCCAATACCTTAGAATGCAACCTTATTTGGAAACAAGGTCTTTCTGAAGTAATCCAGTTACTTAATTCAGCATAACTGGTGTCCATATTTAAAAAAAAAAAGAGTGGGGGAGGGGGAATGGGGTGAAAGAGACAGACAAGGACACACACACGTGGAGACACGGGGAAATGCTATGTGAAGACAAGGGGTGCAATGACACATCTACAAGTCCCAGGGAACCCCTGATTCTGCTAGAAGCCAGCAAAGAAGCCTGGAGCAGATCCCTCCCTAGAACCTTCAGAGTGAGTTCGGCCATGTTGACACCTTGATTTCAGACTTCCAGCCTCCATAACCATGAAACAACAAATGTCTTCAGTACTTAGCCTCCAGTTTATGGTACTTTACTATGACAACCTTAGGAATTAATATGCACATTAACAAAATAAAATTAAAAATGAGGGTCAAATTATCCTCCTAATGCCAAGCACTAAGAAAGGGGCTGTGCAGTGCTCTGAAGGACAATACTAGAAGGTCTTTCCTGGTCAGAAAACTCAGAGACACCTCCCTGAGGAAGCCACAATTGTCTTGGGATGGCTTGTCCCCTCCACACTGTGAAAGTGGGTCAGCAGGTGTCATTATCCATCTGAAAATCCAGTACTTGACATGGGTGTGGGGGAGGTCAGATTTACTCATCAGCAAAAATCTTCCCAGAAGCAGTCTGCTCAGTGATAAGATCTATAAATACACTACTGCTGAGATTAAGGTATCCCCTCAAAATCTCATCAGGAAGCAAGTGATGCAAATGGAGTTAATAAAGATGAAATGCAATCTTGAAGCCTAACACATGGTGCTGCAATTGCAGCAGCCTTTGGTGAATGATGGCAATAGTTTAAAAGAAGCAAGGAGGGAGATGTGCTCTTCCAGCCCCGTTGGGGGGGATGGATGCTGGGATTTCAGAAGTCCCCTCCCAGGTCTTTTTCTTAAAATAGCCCCAGAGTTGAAAAGGACACTGTATCTTGCTACCAAAGCACATTGGAAAGATCCCTTAAGAATATCCAGCCCTCCTTGCTCCAATTTTATGCTCACTAAGCAACCTTCTGAGTTGTAATTTGCTGTCCTGACTAGGTGACTTTTTTTCCAGGCCCTGAGCCAGGACTATTCTCAGAACCAGGGTTCAGGCTACAAAGGTACAGAGCTGATGGAGGCCAGTACCAGAAAGGGCCATGTAAACCAAAGGGGAGGAGGATTGAGGTAATTATAAAGAACAGTGAAGCCAGAATATCACTCAGGACACAGAGTTCCAGGCAGCACAGCTGGCAGCCATGGGTGGGGTTCAGCTGGTATTACTTGGGCATGTGAAGGGGTCCATGGAGTCTGGGGAGGCAGGGGAATAGATCAAGGAGATGGGGAAAGCTGACAGGAGGCAAAGCCATTATCTTCAGTGTAGATTCTAGAAGGATGTAACCCTGTGGTTAGTGGTATCTGTGGGGAGCTGCCAGGCTGCTTCCAGAAGACTCATGGATGTCTCTGCTGCCAAAGAGCCTCCTTCTTTGTTGCCAAGACTTCCAGTTCTAACACCTGCACAGTGCATTCCTTACAGTTCGGGTGTGTTGCAAACCACTGATAATTGGGTGAAGAGTGAGACCAGTTTCAGGTTACTTCCTTCTGCGTGTGTTTTCTTTTCCATAAGCCAAGCCCCATTGATGTTGACACTAAAGAACAGTTGGGGGAAAGTATTTCACAAGTCAAAATTAATGGAGAACTATTCTGCAACACCCAGTGGAAAACTCTGACTTGCTGAAAATCTTGTCCAATGATAGATAAGGTAGTTGTGTCAATTAGCAATGTGGTGAGTTTGAAATGTGTGGTCACAAACTTGGAATCCCAAAAATGGATGGTTCTAGTTCTCTGATGGACATCCATTGAATTGAAACTTCTTTCAGACCAATTATATAGCCCTTTCACCCACCTCATTCACCCACATCTTCTTCATTCATGGTGTCAGAGAAGAGGGGCTTGGTCTGTGGCTGTTCTGTGTCTCGCTGGTGTCCATGGAAGAGTATCTGATCCCATGTGTGCCTTCTGCAGCAAGGGCAGACATGTCCAGAGCTGCTTCCACCCAACTCAGGCTCCCTCGTCAGAGCTCCCATAGCCTCTGCTGCTCCCACCTGAACCACAAGCTTGATGTGGCCATTCTCCATCAGCACCTGTGTCTCTCTGGGATGGAGTATATTGAAGGTGAATTTCAGGTGCTCCTCTGTGCCAATATGAGGTTTTGAAAGCCAACTGGGTAATGGTGTGACTTCATCTATCTCTGCTTAGCCCTGCCTGTTCAATGGTGGCTGCCCCTCATTGATAAGGGACCCTTCCATCTCTCTATGAGCTCTCTGTCTCCCAGCTTCATGGTGGATTTTCCTTCAGAAGGTGCCCCATTCAGGTCTGGTTACCTTCTTTTAGTCCCCCCACCCCACAATCTTTCTTCAGTTCTAGGAGGCTCCTGCTCTCTCTCTGAGAAGGGTACCTGCTCTTGCCCCCTCCACACTATTCCCTTTCATGGCTAACAGTGTAGCCTTTATTGAAAACCAACATTCTCCTCAGAATCTCTTGCATTTAACGCTAGAGCTCTGAAAACCATTTGGGGATACAAAGCCAGGAATGTAAATGTGTTCTTGAGGCAATGAGCCTCAGCCTTCAGGATCTGAGGGTGGAAGCTCATATTTGACAAGAATGAGGAACGGGGTTCAGGAGGATGTGGGCTTTCTTCCTCAGGACAGGAGCTGGTGGGATGCCAGAATGTCTGAGCCAGAGATGGACAGACTGGAGCTGCTGCTGCTACTGCTGCTGCTGTTATCACATCCATCCCACACGTATTTGCCCCCCTCCCCAGGATGAGAAATGGGGAGACTTAAAGAGAGTCCCCTAAGAAGGCTGGCTGCCACTGCCTCTCAGCCCAGAAATGCAAAACCACCACCTCAGCCCACTCTTCTTTCCCCTCCCAGCACAGCAGGACCACCCCTTAGCCCACACTTCCCTTTCATTTACTCCTTATTCCTTTGTGATTTGCCCTTCGACTGACTGTAGCAGCAGTGAGGAGACCAGATCCTCACACCCTGTGCTTTAAACCAAGATTCCCAGCAAGAGCAACCTCCTGGCAGAGGGCCTCTTATCAGCCTCTCCCACTGCCTAACCCTTTGCATACTGCTTCCAAAATACTGAGCTGTTATGTAGCTAAAAATATGGAGAAATTTTTATAGAGAAACAGAGAGGTGAGTGGACAGTTACATTTAAAATAATGAAACCGCCAGAGCACTTTGCTGATCAGGCTAATGTAATCTCAATGGCCAGGAAGGGGGGGTGGGGAGGGAATCGCTTAGTGCTGTCCTCTCAGAGGCCCCGGCAATCACCATGATGGGCTCACCCAGACCTTCATGACTTTGGCAGACACTTTCTTAAATTAAAAGGTGACTTCTATGTGGAGAGTCACTTGGCAGCCATGAGAACTCAGGTCTGGCTCTCTCGAATTACCTTCCCCTTTGGATTGTGACCCACATATAGAAACTGGTGAAACGAGGAAATGCAAGACCAGCACTTTCATGTTTATGTATGGACTTTTCACTGGGAGCTTAAAGAATCCATCCTGTGATGTGCGCATAAAACCCCATAACCTTGGAAATACTGCCAGGTGCTACATTTTCCTGGCCTCCCCAGACCCTTAGCTACACATCTCTGTAATCCCAGTAAATGACAAATTTGCCACGGTGAAGTCATAGCTATTGACTTCATTATTGTTCTATATTTACAACCCCGTGATTTATTCCTCCCATATTCATAGAAAGAATAAAGCCATTTCAATATCACTATAAATTCTTTTGCCTGCATAAAGGGGCCTATAATCTCATCACTTCCATCTGTTCTTTCTCCCAAGATGCTAACAAAATAATTTTCTGCCTTAAAGAAATAACTTCAGAGGAAATGAAAGCCCTGAGTAAATTCAAAAGCCTATTTAATTATTTTGTATTTTTGCCAGAAAAAAATCTCAAAGTTGTGCTTAGTTGGTTTCAGGGATTGTGAGCAGTTCTTAATTCTAACATCCTAGAAGGGAGGGGGCAGATTTATGCTGAAGACCCATGCGTCTCCATCCTTCTCCAAGCTCAGGAACTCATTTTGCACCGGAGTTCCTAAGTCCTCCAATGAGGGGCATTGGCATGTCAGCCACTACAGGGAGCTCTGGAAGAAAGCAGATTCAAGAGAGAGAGAAGAACCAATGGAAGCATAGAAAACTGAACCTCTCATCCCTGGAGCTCTCCACCCATAGACCAAGGAGATGTTTTGAGCAAGAGGGTAATCCAAAGAATGTCCTTTAAAAAAAAAAAGTTTTATGGAGGCTTAATTTGCATACAATAAACTGCAAATTTTTTAATCCTCACCCAAGGATACATTTCACTGATCTTTTAGAGAGAGAGAAGGAGAGAGAGAGAGAGAGAGAGAGAGAGAGAGAGAGAGAGAGAGAGAGAGAAACATCCACGTGAAAAAGAAACATCAATTAGTTGCCTCCCATGTGCACCCTGATCAGGATGTGTCCTAAGTATGTGTCCTGACAAAGAATCAAACCACAACCATTTGGTATACCAGACACACTCTAAACAACTGAGCCACCCAGCCTGGGCTAAATTGCACATATTTTAAGCTTATAATTTGATGTTAGAATATGGACATACCATATTATCACCATAATCAAAATAATGAATATATCCATCATCCCATAGTTTATTTTCTCACTGAGTTTATTGGGGTGACATTGGTTAACAAAAACATGCAGGATTCAAGTGTACAACTCACACCATCTCACATGGCATCATGAACACACCATGAAAAGCAGTCTCTTTCCTTCCCCATTTATCCACCTTTTGCCCACTTCCACCTGCCCAGTCCCCCTGTCTGATTATCATCATACTGCTGTCTGTGTCTATGTGTGCCTTCACACTTCACCTCAGTTCCTCAGCCAAAGGCACACAATCGCCCAGATGCAGGAGTAAGGAGGCAGATCTTGGTAACTGTGCCTCAGTAGCAATTTAATGGTTCTTTCAGACTCCAGCATATGTTTGTGTCTTAATTAAAGTTGTTCCCATTTCTTATTTTTCTCTAACACTCTTATATTTCCTTTTTTATCTAACATATTGCCTACATTCACTTTTGTTCAAGAATATCTTAGTTCAACCCAGCCAGGTAGTTCAGTTGGTTGAGCATCATCCTATACACTAAAAAGGTTGTGGTTTCAATTTTTGCTCAAGGGACATATCTAGGTTGCAGGTTCGATCTCCAGTCGAGGTGCATACAAGAGGCAATTGATCTATGTTTCTCTCCTCTCTCTCTCTTTTTCTCTCTCCCCACCCCCCCCACCCCCACCCAGTGATGGAAGAAGGTGTTCTCTTTATTTAGGATGTTCTTTTTTTAGCCAAACCAGAGATGACAACTTTCTCAGCTCTTATGGAATCCCAACAGACAAAAATAAAATATTCTAAATCTGGTATATGTCTTCCTTACAGATGGTAGTGTTCATCCAGGATGGAATTGATCGGGATGGGTAAGAGCAGCACAAAAATAGACATACAAAAACTGGAGAGCACTAATGGGAGACCAATATACATCTGCCACTCCGATCCATTCATGCAAGAGAAGCAGTGCACTCCAAGTGACAAGACAGTCTGTGTAGCCTGCACAGTTGCACTGGGCATCCCTCTCCTCCTGCAAGGTGACTATTGCAGGGTGACTCAATTTTTTATAAATACTTCCAGAATAAGTTGCATTTCCCTTTCACTTCATCACACAGAATGACAGGCAGGTGCACATATCTGTCTCTTCGATGTATAGAGGTATCTCACACCTGAGGAAAGCAACACACCCCAAGGAAGACCCTCCCCTTCATTATTGAGAGCTGGTGGTTGCCAAGTTTTCTGTCTTTAGAAAAAATCAATTCAATTGACTCATGGGCATGCCTTTTCTGACAGAGTTGTTTTTATTAATTAATACTCCTTTAAAGCATCCCAAGTGGAAGAGAGAGCATTACACCATCAAGCACCCTACTAAAATAAGTCTTTGGCAGGAGAGAATGTCACATTATTGGCCTGAACGTGTATAGTTTCCAATAGTGTTTCTTCAGTGGCCAGAAGTTCTCCCCTTTCTTTTCCTAGCTTCCTCCCTCTCTTTTCTTATAAGCATAGTAAAGTGTTTTACAACTTTTCTGTTGCTTGGCTGGGGGAAAAACATGGCCCATTTACTAAGTTGATTTCTTCCAAGGTTGTACAATTTCTTTTTGTTTATGAACAATTTTTGTCCACAGGGATGGCAGCAAATATTGGTTACAAGGTAATCAGATGGATAGAGCCAGGGGTAGAAAAATAAATCCTTTGAATTATCATCACAGCTTCTTCATAGGCCTTGTGATTGGGAGCAATTTGTGAGTGTGTCATGGCTAAAGGTCAAACTAATCTGTAGTAAAGAAAAAGAAATAGAAAATTCAGGAAATGCATCTCTGCATTATTGTCGCCTCCCCAATCTAATTGTGGAAATAAATGACTTCTCCCCAAGTACACAGAGTCCTCCCTTGTTGAATGAAGGTTGACTGATTTTACTATATATGGTGTATTAGTCAGCCCCTAACAAATACCACTGACTGAATGACAGAAAGAACAGACATTTAGTACTCACAAATCCAAAGGCTGGAAAGACGTAGGTCAAGGACCAGCAGGGTGGAGTGGCGTCAGAGCCCTCTTCTTGGCTTGTACCTCATGTCCTCACACAGCCTTTCCATGGTGTATGCCTGTGGAGAAAGACATTGTGCTTTCTCTTCTTGTAAGGCCACCAATCCCATAGATTAGGACCCCACCCTTATAACTTCATTTAAACTTAATTACCTCTTAAAAGCTTTATCTCCAAATATATTGATAAATAGGTTAGAGCTTCAACCTATAAATTTTGGGGGGACACAATTCAGTTCATAACATATGGACACTCTGTAAAATTATGTCCAGAACTTTGAGTTCAATATCTTAAAAAAAATTTTGTTATATATATTACAAATTATAAATATATTGTTTATATATTTTATAGCTTATATTTATATATGTATATGTATATGTATTGTACCTACATGTATGCAGATGATATCGATATAAAGGATATAGATATAGATAATATAACCATGTAGATATAGTGAACATAGTTATAGATATAAAGGATATAGATATTGATGTTTTAAATATAGGTATATGACAAGAAGGTAAAAAAAAAACATAAAAAGCCATGGGGATTCCATGAAAGATGAGTTGGTATATAATATATAGGGTGGCATCATTGTAGGCAAACAGAAGAAGGCATTGAGCCTTCCAAATGGCTCTTAGGAATTAATAGGATTTCAAGAGGTAGGACTGAGGTAGGGTGGAGGTCAGCATCCAGGTGCTGGTCAAGGCACCCAGGTAGATGAGGACATACCCAGATATGAGAGGAAGTGCAAAATCACTGTGAGAAAAGTCCTGAGATCAGATGGGTGGGAGCATTAGTGCTCCTGAGTTCAAAGCTAAGGATTGAGGAACAACCTCAAATTGTGATTGAGAATTATCACAATCCTGGGGTGGAGGAAGGGCATTTGTGGTCAAAGGGTGGCTTTGAGGTCATGGGTCTCCCAGAAGTCAGATGAATGGGCTGGAAGGGGGCACTTCAGAACTACTCTAGCAACCAGATAAGAGGGAGGAGGTGAGCAAAGGCAAGGGTGATGTGGGCAGACACTTTCATTGATACTATCTTTATGTTTGAACTCAGAACTTACATTTCACACGAAGGTGGTATTTGATTCATAATAAAAACATGTTTTTCGTGCACTGAACTGCTGATCCATTCCACAATCCTTCTGAAACTGATCACATGAGGTTAGAAGAGCAAATAGAAATATAACTTAGGTATCTGATGTTTTTCTTCGTGCTAAAAATCAGAGGTAATTAAATATTTACTTGTAGCCAATCCATAATATGGATTCTTGGACCATATAAATGAAAAGTTATGAATCTATACAAAATAAATATCATTTGCTGTACTAATCAAAATGAGTGGCTGTGCAGGGAATGCTAAATGCTAAGTATAGCTACTAATGCACTATGATATACTAATGTTTTCCCATCAAAAGTGAAAGAGTAAAAAGTTTTTATTTCTGTAATCACAATGTTTATAAAAGCAATGTTATAATCTTCTTAAATGTAGTAGGTAGGTAGATAGACATGAGCAGAGGAGGAACGATAGTCTAGGTGCAGAGGATCACCAGGGTGGAGATCCCCTCAGGTGCCCAGTCACAGGCAAAACTACAAGTCCTTGCATGACCACTCCCATAAACATTAACCCCAGCAGGTGACATCTAGGCTTCAGCTATGTTTCAGCTCCAGGCCCAGAAAAACAGCAAAATTGGGCAAAGAGACACAGGACCAGCTTCCATGATGCCTGGTGCCTGCCAGTTAGTGGAGACCATGACACTTGAGGAAGCACAATTGGAAAGCTGATGACTATTCTATTGAGATCTTCCCCTGAGACCTCCAGATAAAAGCACTAAGATAGAGACCTGTGCATGCTCTTCCTCTCTCTTTTTCTGGAGCACGCCCACGATTTCCCTCCCTTTTTTGTCTCCCAAGGTGCTTATCTACCTCTCTCCTAAGCTCCAAGGGCCCTTCTTTTGCTTCTGTAACTCATTTCCTGGGTCCATTTCTTATACAGCTCTCTGCTTCTACCTCTGTGACTTTCTAAATGAATTTTCTCTTGTAGTTTGAATCTTGGCTCTGAATTCTTTCTTAGCCAAAACTCAAGTACCGGGGTTGCTGAATAGAAGACACACCTGATACTATTTTACTGCCAACATTAAATATTTCACAATTCACCCAATAGAAATAACAATAGAAGTGCTTTCTAAGGACTTTTGGTATACTAGTATGTCAAAAGCTATTATTCAGATATAATTTCTACTGAAATTTTAGAAACACGCGGGCTGTTTAAGAATGAGAGACCCCTACAATAATGGCAGCTCGATTGTTCATCCTGCCACATGCAGAGTAAATGAAGCAGACAACTATTATTAAGTTTTGTTTCATAATAAGGAGAGAATAGTTGGTGGAAGGGAAATTGATTTTTGCTAAGTTAAAAACAAAACCAGTTTTACCAGATAAGGCATGTGTTCATTAAAGTGTTTACAGAGCTGGTGCAAATGATTTAAAGAGAAAAACACTGAACTCCAAAAGTAAAAAATAATAATAATAAAAAGCACAGCGATGCCTAGCCTTGTTAACACATTCTTGGGAAAGTGAAACATCATTCCATTTCTGTCATGGGTGGAAAATGCTACAGATGTGGAAAAACTTATCAGACCATCGCAAGTAACAACCATGGGGACCAGTGATGTCATTTGAGGCTGCCCTTTAGATAGATCTCAGGTAAAATTGAATGGACTTCCCTTGGAGTATGGTGAGCAATTGGGAAGAGGGAAAAAAAAGCTGCGTATGAACCACTTCTTTTTAAATTGAAAATAAAATTAGCTTTATGGAGGCATCCAATGAAGGTAGAAATATCTTCCCTCAAAATCAGATTACCCAGTCCAATAAGTGTCACCTATCAAAAAAAAAAAACTTAAATGGGTTTTTAATTATAAAAAGTAAACATGAGAAGTCCCAACATATAGTCAACTTTCTTCAGGAGAAGCCCTGTCACCCGGGTTCACCTGACTGACACCAGGTGTCCTCCCTGATCCCTCACTCAACCTTGGTCAGGACTGAGCGAGAGCGCTGACAGCTGCCTCCCAGGAGGACTTCAACTCTTCCTATGAAACCAACTTGTTCTCATCTGCAGTTCCTGTCTTGCCAGCTCTCTGGCACAGTAGGGAGCCCATTAATGTGCTATCATTACTCACGAATATTTCCAAACAGCGCTGCAAGGGAGGACTTTAAATCACTAGGGCAACATCCTGGGAGAGGAAATTTATCAATGAATAACCAACACACACACACATACTGTTCAGTGAAGAGTATTGTTTCATTATTCACGCTTCCTTACTGTGACTCCCAATCCTCAGCACTAGTTTGCATTTTCTGAGAAAAAGGGCTACCCACTGACCACTGTGAAAATTATAAGTAAGAGAGCAAAGGGACTGGAATCACCCTGAAGAGTATAGGCTCCCAGTCAGGGGACTGTTGGGGCTGACTCAGCAGATGTGAGCAGATGTGACAAGGAACACAACATGCCAACCAGAAGGGAGGTGGAACAGAAGACTGAGGGAAAGAGACCAGAGTAAAGCTGGTCCTGGCCCTGGCAGGTTGTTCCTGCCACTTCAGTAGTGAGAGGATCCTTTGTGTAAAGTGGGTGCTAAGCCTGGCACTATTAAACCACTCAGCTCAACCAGCTCTGGATCCCACCACTTGTAGACAAAAAGTTTGCTGATCTCACCAAGTCAAACCATCCATGTACTGGGCCACCTGGGCAAGAGTTTTCACAGTGAATTAAACAAATTAGCCTGCTGGTTTTATACAGCAGTCCTACTAACTTCGCTAATGTGAATCTGCCTCCAAAAAATGGAGCCACTCTCAGTGTGGCTGACTAAACCATCTGATTGATTCTGTGAGATTTCTTAGGAGAGTGGCTAAGAGAGAGGCCAGTCAACCATACCCCCACATGGCTGCAGGGACAAGACCATGGTGATTTCCCCTTGAGACATCTACCATAATTCTGCTCTCAGGCTTCAGACAAGAAGATATATAATAAACAGAACCTCCACCTTTCCTACTGAGCTCCTCCCTACCAATTGAAATACCTCCAACCATAATTGCACCAGGAAGTTCAAGACTCTGGAGATGGCATTCTGGAGGTGTATTCAAAGACTTAGGAGATGCCTCAACCTAACCCTGCAGGAACAGGCTTCTATCAAAAGGCCAAATCACAGCCTTGCAGCATCGCAATAAGAGATAAGTCTAAGATGATTATGTACACATATCATTGCATTCATCAGAAGATACTGGCCCAAGAGCATTCATCTGAGAGATTTAGATACTTTAGTACTTGAGATTGGTGTAGAAATCTGAGATCAGAGAAAATTTGGGGAAGGGGTTAAAATGATATTCTGATTTAATAAAGCACACCACGTGTCAATCAGAATATAGAGAAATAGGCAAGCAGGTAGGAGTATAAATTTTTGCAAGCAGGTAGGAGTATAAATTTTTGTAAAGACAACTTAGTAATAATGATTAAACAATTAAAATCATGTGCCTTTTGACCAACTCATTCTACCTTTTTTTAAAATATGTATATTTTATTGATTTTTTTTACAGAGAGGAAGGGAGAGGGATAGAAAGTCAGAAACATCGATGAGAGAGAGAGACATTGATTAGCCACCTCCTGTACGCCCCACACTGGAGATGTGCCCGCAACCAAGGTACATGTCCCTGACCGGAATAGAACCTGGGACCTTTCAGTCCGAAGGCCGATGCTCTATCCACTGAGCCAAACCAGTCTCGGCTCATTCTACCTTTTTTTGAGACATTTTCAAGGTTTACAGAGAAATAAATCACTTTAGCATTGTTTATAATGAGGAAAAATACAAACTGGAAACCACAAAAATATGTAATAATTAAATATGTTTTGCCACATCTGTAGGATGCAGCATTATACAGCTTTTGAAAGGGATAAGAAATGTCCTGTGTACTGGCATAAAAAGCTATCCCAGAGATATTAAGTGACCAAGTGCAGGTTTCACAAACTGTATATATTACATGTGTGCTTGTACAAATGTGCAATGTTCTGGTTTGAGGCACAATCTAAAGAGGTTGTTTCTGAGGGATGTCACTGCAGGGCACCCTGTGACCTTGGGCATGTGCAGATCATTAGCATAGCCCCGCTTTGTCTGCGTGCATCAAGGACTTCCTGAACTAATGTACATGAAGCATGTAAACCAATTCTGGCACACAGTAGGCATGATATGAGTGTTTGCAATTTTCAATTATTACTATTAGAAAACATTTTACTATGAATCTGAACTGCTATTATGACAAAAAATTAATATAAGAATCAACCACATTTGAGCAATCTTAGTAGGGCCTGTGGCCCTGCTCTTCTTACACAATGTGTCTCTGCCAAGAGACTGCATCTGGCACCCCTTTTAGCATGAGGTTTCAACCTGGAAGCATAGGTACACTGTCTGTGGGATGAGATACAACAGAATAGCCCTTCTGGCTGCAAAAGCTTTCTCTTCCTTTCTTGCTCTTCTGCCTCCTGGCAACAATCTAATTCATCACCTATAGTCCAGGTCACTCCTGGCTCTGGAAGGGAGGCAGCTGTAGCAGCTGGGATGGGCCAGCAGCCTCTCTGTTCTCTGCCACAGCCAGAGTCCCCACGTGAGGGTTTTTACTATTTCAATTACCTTGGTGTTCTTTAAAAAAAATAGAAATACCAAGACTCCAGTTAGGAATATAATTTTTTACCTAGAAAAATGATGATGTGAGTACTGATTACTTACATCAAATCCTGAAATACAAGAGCCCTGTGATCCCCCTGAGAAAAACAGATTTGGGGATGGGTCTCCAAAAGGAAGTACCCCTTTGCCTGATGTATGATCACCATAGAGAAATCACAACCCCAGACTTGGGTTTAAGCTAAAAACTCCAAACTGAGACAACTACAGACTCAGAAGTGGTGGGGAAGAGTTAGGGGTAATTTCACAAACTTTCAAGATGGCATTCAAAAAGGCAAGCAGGAGCTGCCCCCCTCCAACAGGCCTCAGGCCAGCAAAGGCCAGTGCCAGCAGGACCCCCTCATCACCCTGCAGGAGCCCTACAGATCAGCTCTGATCACTGGCCAGGCCTCTAGTAATGATAATAATAACAGGCATGCTAAATTTGAAAGCACTCCATAGCTTTCAGAGGGCTTTCGAATGCATTAGCTGCTTCCTTTCCTGTCTCCAATGACCCTGAAAATACACAGGTAATCACTACTGTTGCCACATCTTTAAAAGTTCCTGTGATTTTAAATCAAGATTCAAGGGTGCAAGATAAAGGAAACTTTATCAGCACATTGAAGATTTATACAATCCACTCACTGGATAATTTCAGGAGGGGTAGGCACCATCTTTGTGGCAAGGGCCCTGAGTGCAGGGATGGTAATCTGGCTTCCCACTCCTGTTGTCCACAACTGTCACGGGTGCTCAGTAAATAAATGGGTAGCAATTGCAATGTGAGACTCTATAAGTTCAGGATGCCAGAAAGAAAGTGACCTTCTAAGGCTGTGTCACAATCTTATTTATTTTCCTTCTCACTGGAATTTTAATCAGTCTGAGCATCAGTTAATGACTCTTTCATATCCATTTGATTAAAACACAAAGTCACTGAGGCAGCAGTAAATTGGATTTTTTTCCCTTGGCCCTTAGTGCACTGTAGTAATGAAATCTATGACTTCCAACCTCTGCTAGGGAAGAGCCAACCTGTAAAGTATGAGAGCCAGGAAGACCCATTTGTCTCCTGGCTGATTTCCCTTCCCAAGGAAGGCCCTCCAGGAGCCCTGCATCAATGGAATGGGGCACCTGTGCTGGTGCAGCTGAAGATTGAATGTCAAATGCAATACAACTTCATTTCTTTAAAGCAGCTGCAGCTTTTATTACTTTAATGAAATCATATTCCACATACTAATTTAATAAACTCATTTAAGCTTACACAAAGTCCTTCTTGGAAAGGATGCATTACTATCCCACTGGCCAGTGCACTGAACAATTTCTATCTATAACCCAAGGGAAAAAGAGTAGTCAAGATTAAAAACAAGGCAAAGCTACTCCAGTTCACATTCTGATTAAACTTTACAGAGTCAGATTACCACAAAATCAGGACATAAAAATGAAATAGCAAGGTGAGCATCCAAACCTTTATTATTCAAATCTATAAAGAAAGTGGCTCCCCATTGTCCTTGGTTAGGCCTTTTTAATGATCCCCTCTTACCCCCTCTTGTATATCATTGCCTCAGGTCCCAAGAATGCCAACCCTGGGCAAAGATTCTCTTTCCAGAGCTTAGTACTACCAGTGGGGTGGTCTAGAATAGTTGCTTTCAAGTGTGCAGAAGATCTTGTGGCTGACCATTCACTCCCCATTTTCTTTCAAGGAGAAAAGAAACCAGGAACAAACTGTTGAAGTAAACTACTTCCTAGAAACATGAAAGGCCTTATTATTTCTTTTATAATAGGATAATGTGAGCCTATGTACTTGATTTTATATTTATTCATTCTATAAAAATATATTGTTTCCTTCTATATATCAGGCACTGGAAATGTAGCCATAAACAAATAAACAAAAAACTTATGTCCTCACAGAGATTTAATTGTAGTATAAAACTATGCCCTATAATCTTAAAAATAACCCAGTAGTTTTACTGCACTTATATAGTAAGTTGATCCTTGGGATGAGTAACATTCTCTCAATCCCTGCAACTTCAGTACCACTGAGGTGGACAGTTCCACTCACACATGTAAGTGCTTCCAGGCCAAGCAGGGCCAATTGTCTCTCCATATCTAAAAGTTACACAACCCTGATGAACTATATGCAGACTTAATCTGGAAGTGGGGAAAACAGGGCACCAGGACAACCCTTGGGAGATGGGAATCCATGGACAAATGTCCTAGCATCAACATCCTCCTGTGAGACAATTCTGAAGCATGGTTCATCAGATCTCGAGGAGATTAATGTCTAACCACACAGTAAGGGAATCCTTACTGATGTTTTTCTTTTTTCCCCAAAACACATTCCCATCCTCACTTCTGTTTCCCTGACGTGTTCCCTTTATTAGTTTTTTTTTAATTTTTATTAATTTTTATACATATCTCCCCATTGCCCCCCCTCCCTCCCGGGCATACCCCAACCCCCCAGTGTCTATGTTCATTGGTTATGCTTATATGCATGCATACAAGTCCTTTGATTGATTTCTTATCTACCTCACCTAACTTTAATCTTCCTGCTGTAATTTCACAGTCTGTTTGAAGCTTTACTGTCTCTGTTTCTATCCTTTTGTTCATCAGTTTATAATGTTCTTTATTATCCACAAATGAGTAAGATCATGTGATGCTTCTCCTTCATTGACTGAGAAACTGAACCAACAAGATGCATAGATACAGATTATAGATATATATAGATGTAGATGTAGGTGTAGATGTAGATAGAGATGTAGATATAGGTGTAGATGTAGATAGAGATGTAGATATAGATATAGATATAGATATAGATATAGATATAGATATAGATATAGATATAGATATAGATATAGATATAATATAGAGATAGAGATAGAGATAGAGATAGAGATAGAGATAGAGACAGAGATAGAGATGATATATGTCGGAAACCAAATATTGTTCTCACTAAATGGATGTAAACGGGAGGCCAGAAGGCTGGTCAACCTTAATTGCTCTGAAAGGTCAGAGCTGATTACTCATTGTTTAGTTGAAACTATCTGTTTGTATCATGTTAATTTCTGTTATTTCCTGCCTAAAGGCTAAGGGTGTGTCCCAAAGCCTTAATAAAAGGGAGAAAAATGCCAGAGCAAATGGCAGTCCTTTCCACTAGAGGAAGGTTCCCGCCTGGCCACCCAATATCGCCAAATTAATGTTTTCTAGTCTCTCATTCCGTTTGCGTGCGGCCTCCTTCAGAACCCGAATCCTGACCCGGGAACCCTGAACCACGGGGGATGTGGAAAGAGGTTCCCACAGATATAGATATAAACATAGACATAGACATGGATTCCATTACAAGAGGATAATATGAGAGAAATAAAGATAGAGATGGATGGATAGATGATAGATAGATAGATAGATAGATAGATAGATAGATAGATAGATAGATAATCAGCATATGCAATTATGGGTTCTGAGAAGTCTCAGGATCTATTGTCAACAAGTCAGAGACCAAGGAAAGCCAGTGGTGTGAAGGCCAAAATTAAGGAGAACTATGATGTAAATTCTAATCCTGCCTATGATGTAAATTCTAATCCAGGGCAGGAGAAAACCAATGTGCAGCTCAAACAGTCAGACAGCCAAAGGAAATGTTAATAATTGTGCTCAACAGGCTCTCAGGTGATTGGATGAGGACCAGCAACATTAGGGAGGACAACTTAATATGCCTATACAATGGTTAATCACACCCCAAAACACCTCCACAGACATATTTTAAATAATGTTGATCAAATGTCTTGGCGACCTTTGGTCAACAAAATAGAATAAAATCATATTTAAACCATAGCGTATGTATCCTTAAGTTTTCATATTGGATTTTAAGGGGGGGGTTCTAATTAGCTTAAATGCTAATACTACACACTGAAGGGTTAACAAAAATCTGGGGTGACTATATTACAAGCTAAATTAATAGTAGTTTATCATTAAAGTCAAAGGGAGCAGCCAGTAAAACCACTGAGCAATTCAAGAGAAGTGAAAGACTGCAGTATCTGCTGTAGGAAGTTGGCCATGGTGCCTGGTTCTGTGGGGCAGCAAGGTTTCTTAGAGCCTGAATTAATCCTCAACAAACTAGGTTAAACATTCAATGTCTCCCCAATCTGCTGTTTGACTCCTATTTAGCCTTTGGAAGGAAATTAGCCAAACTCCTATATTCATGTGATTGCAGGATCCCTAAACTTGTGAATGCTCAACAGTCATATGGTGCATAAGCTACTGTTATATCCAGTCAGCATAGAAGTGCCAGCATAATGCAGCAATCATGTCACCTGAATTTATTGTCCTTATCTGAATTAATTTAAAAGTCATGTATTAGAAGTTGAAGTGCAATCTAAAGTTTTTCATATGTTAAAATTTTGTCAGTCTGTTGAAGCATAAATTTACATTTATTATCACAAAACATAATACTGCCAAAATCACCTTCCTGGGGCCACTAAACCACCTTCACTGCAGTGGCCTTGTCAGCAGTGTCCATGCTGGTCCAGCATCTGTTCTAACATCATCAATGGAAAGAGAGCAAGTACCTTACACCCAAATGTTCACGGTAGGATGATCACAGAGGTAATCTATCAAACTTAAAATCTGACCATCAAAAATTAATAATGATCACATTTTTAACAAGATTCAAATTTATTCTTATATTCTAGCAATTTAGCCTATGATGGCAATACTCAGCTGGCGGTTGAATTTTATCATTTGGCATGTTGTCATTTGGTGCATCTCTGATTTAAATGCCAGGTTTTATTAGCCCTTAATCACTTGGCTGGGTAATAATCAGTAGGCCTTAATCACAGGTAAAAATAAAAGTCTATGAAATAGTTTCACTTCATCTATAGCAGTGTTCCAACCAGGCATGATTTTGGCAATTTCTGGATACATTTTTGCCTGTCATAATTGGGGTAGGGATGCTAATAGCATTTGATAGTAGAGGCTTAAGATGCTGCCAAATATCTTACAATGCACAGAAACATCCTTAACGGTGAATAATTATTCATCCCAAAATGTTCCTGGTGCCTAGGTTGAGAATCCCTCTATACCAGTGATTCTCAACCTTTCTAATGCCACGACCCTTTAAAACAGTTCCTCATGTTGTGGTGACCCCCAACCATAAAATTATCTTTGTTGCTACTTCATAACTGTAATTTTGCTACTGTTAATGAGTCATAATGTAAATATCTGTGTTTTCTGATGGTCTTAGGCTGTACAGCAGCGGTTGTCAACCATTAGCAGGGTCACCTAAGAACATCAGAAAGCACAGATATTTACATTACCATTGTCTTAGGCTCTACTGATGGTCTTAGGCTCTATAGCAGTGGTTCTCAACCTGTTGAGAACCACTACTAGGGTCACCTAAGACCATCGGAAAACACAGATATCTACATGACGGTTCATAGCAATAACAAAATTACAGTTATAAAGTAGCAACAAAAACAATTTTATGGTTGAGGGTCATCACAACATGAGGAATTATATTAAAGGATCACGGTATTAGAAAGGTTGAGAACCATTGCTCTATACAAATAGTCTCTCCATCCAAAGCAAAGGGCAGGCTTGCTCCTTGCCCATTATGGCAAGATTCAGATCACCTAAGGTCAAGTTACCTCAGGTAAAACACACCTAATGTATAAACAAGCATCCATCTAGTCCTACCTGCTTCGCACCTTGACAGTTGGTGGCAACTCAAGAACTGATGTGCTGCCTTTAATGAACTCCTTTGTCTCTGAGCCAGGAGTGTTGTGTCTTCTACCAGTCCAAGAAAACTGATAGGCTAAGTTGTGAACTTTCCGGCAGGGTAAAAACTCTCACTCTTCACAATCTTGACACCTTTCTAGGGACAACTGTTGCCCTTTGGATCCAATATGTTGATGTCTGAAATTTGAGCTGCTTTGAGTTGTAGAAAAGTGATTGTAGAGCAGACAAGCAGTCTGCAGGTCCGCAGGAACAAGAGAAGAGCTTTGTGCCAGCATGCCTCCACACTGCCTGACATACTAATTCGTTGGGGATGCTGAGAGTGGCAGTTCTTAGAGCCCAGGAGCAGTCCCTGGAGCAGGGAGGGACTGTTATACCTCAACCCAAGGCTAGTATGTAGCCAGACAAAGCTGTGGTTGTGGCTGCCAGGTGGAACTGAATTAGGCTGGGAGTCCATCAAAACAACTCAATAACTCATGTCATATTACCGGTTTCAATTCATTTTTCCAACTGGCATCTGTTCCAATTTGAGCTGGGCAAAGGGAATTGGGCACAGCAAGCTCACCATCCACACGCCCAGCAGCAGCTCCTAGGGAGGGGGTTCACACAGAAAGGAAGGTGGAGTGAGGAGGAAGAAAGCGACACTACATCAGAAGGTCAGGCACTGAAACTGCCTTTGAGCTAAGCAAAGCCCACCTATAATTTCCAGGACAACGGAACCAGAAGCCATCACTTGGTGACCCCAGAGTCAGAGTCCTCACCTCTCGCTCACTGACTCCCAAGTGGGCCACCACTGACGGACAGTGTTAAGCATTAGACAAGGTATTAATGATCTCTCTTCCATTCCCCCTCACTGGCCCATAGTCAAGACCCTCTGCATTGGGGTTCAGGTTCAAGTGCAAGTTTCAATCTGTAAATGAAATAAAATATAAATCAAGTTCTATAGTTTATTATCTAGCCTTGCAGATGGAAGAAAAGATAATGATTTGTGAACCTTTCAGTGCTTCGAGGGAACACACTACATTCACACCTTGCCACTGGCTGAGGAAGATGGAAGGCAAGCCGAGAGTGGACAGGCAAAGGCCTAGTCCTTTCTCCTCTACCAATAGATGTGTGAGCCTTCCAGCTCAGAATGAGACTGGCTCCTAGATTTTTTTCTCTTCAGGTGTCAGATTCCAAAGCGTCTGCTCATCTCACTGCAGCTAAAGTTTGTGTCATGGCCTGATGCTTACAAGAGTCTTAGAGTTCAGGCCATTCAGGTCCAGGAGAGCATGACTCTAGCATCCCAGGGACGGGGAGGGAGGCCCCTTGCTGATTGCCAGTCTCAGAGCCAGCGTCCCTTGTTATAAGGCCCCTATAAAAAATAAATCTAAGAATTTAAAGTCTGTGTTTTGCCCTAAAACTTGAACTTTTGGGAAATTCATTTGACTTTGGAAAGTGTTTTTTTTTTCTTTTACCTCTAGGCCACTTCTGTAAAAATACTAGTATTTGTATTTCTGTTTCCTTTTGTTGAAACGCAATTGTTATGTGTTTAAATCCAAGCTGTGCAAAAGATGGTTTCTGGCCCTTCCCTAAACACTAGGTCTCCCCTTCCTCTTGCCTGACAATTACTATCGCCAAGCTCTTATCTATCTAGGTCACTTCTGAAAACAAACCAAAATAATCCAACGTCTCCTGGGGATGGAGAGTAGGGTGAGAGAGGAGGGAGAAAGAAACCCACCTTGTTGTGGGGTGCTCTCTGACAATGAAATCACTAGCCCCATTGCATATCTAACTTCATCATCAAACATGTGCATAAGATGGACACTATTTTCTTACAGCTGAGAAACCTGAGGCTTCTAAGCTTTGACTGTATCTAACTACCAGTATCATAGAGTGTTCACTCCAGTAATGAAAGATCTGAAAATAACTGTGATTTACATCCTTCTGTGTCATTATATTAATTCATAAATGAGATTCAGTTATCTGTTTCTGCAGAACAAATGACCCCAAAGCTCAATGGCTTAAAACAACAACAAAGTGATTTTGTTCACTATTTTGCTGGGCACAATTCAGCAGGGAAGCTTGGCCCTGCCCCACGCAGCATCATTTGCCATGACTCAATGGAATCCACTTCAAGATGGCACATCACAGAACTGGCAAGTTGGTTCTGGCTACTAGGTCCTCTCCATGCAGGTATTTCCACAAGGTGGCTTACGCTTCCTTCCAGAATGGTGGCTGGGGTCCTAGACTAAGGGTCCCCAGAGGCAGAAAGCAGGGGTTGCCTATTTCTTAGCCTGGGCTGAGAATCTAGACAGTCTGCCCCCTGTGCTCTACCGTCCAAGCAACACAGAATCCACATTCAAGGGGCAGAGACATGGATCCCACCTCACAACGGTGAAGAATTTTGAAAATATGTTTCCAAGCTTCCGCAGTTTATAACTTAAAATGCCATTCATCCCAGGCACCATACCTAATTAAGCCATGCTCAAATATCAGTAAAAGCAACCCAGAGTTTTCTATCCAGAAGATAGATGCAAATTCTCTCAAAAGCCTGTCCCTTGTCATCATAAGGAGGAAACCAGACCTCTAGAAAATAGTTTATTTTTTGAAAAACAAGAAAGAGGGAGATTCATGTGCGGCTGCCATCATGGCAGAGCTCACAGCTGCGACACGTGTCCTATGGCAGCTGTTCCTGTTTCCTACGCGTGATTGATTATTCACAGCCGAATCTCCATCTGATCAGCCAAGGACTCTGCAGTGGGACACATGGCTCTCTGCTCATTTCTCCAGGGTCTCTGTCCTTTCTAGGCATAAGGGAGTTTCCTTTAAGCCTTCTGGCCGACTTGACCTCCTGTCTGATGCTCTCTGTTTTCTTGGAGTTCTTATACCCTGCACAGCCTTTATACCACTTCTTAAAAACATTTAACATGAAATTATGTAAATAGTGAGAATTGAGTAAACTGTGAGAGGACACAGGCATCCCCACTTAGGGGGACTGCACAGAGCCAGACTGCCCACACCCAAAATGCTCTGACTCGTTAAGTAAACATTCAATGACTCATTTGGAGAGTTATAGATGTTTTCATCTACCTGTCACCCTGCAATGGTAACATTTACCAACACACAGGTATGATTTTCACAGGATCACAGAGTAATTATGCACAGATTGGCTAGAGGGAGCCCATGAAGCCTTCAACCAGCTCAGCCTGAGTCACCCTCAAGCATTCTCTGTCAAGTTCCCCAGGGAAGGGAGGTTCTCACTTTCTCCCACTCACAGCCTTCTCACTATGAGTGCAGACATCTTACTCTTCACACATGTGTTCATTCAACAATATACAAGCTCTTCTGGAGCATAGGGACCTATGATTTCATGCATGTGTGTGCACACGTACACAGAGCAATGATGGGCCATGGGGAGCTGTGTTCTTGCTTCTCCAGGTCAGGTTTGGACTCTTCAAATGCTCGGAGGTAGGAAACTTCGGGGTCCAACAGAGAGAAAGGACAACTTAACAGACCTGAGCTGGAGAATAAGAAAGTCTGAAAATTTGTTTCTTGATGTTTTCTGATACCCAGCCTGTATGTTCAGTACACACCCAGCCCGTGTGCACAATTTAGCACTGCACACACATGCATGTACTCGTATGTTTCTTTGGAAGCACTGTTCTTAAAGATTTTTCATTGTATACTATGACAGGCTTGAGCACTATGGGCAATGGAGAAATTCCAGACCTCCTATATCTAGCACAGGGCAGCCACTAAGCAGTTTCCAAGGCTGGGCCAAATGATTCAGCCTCCCCCTCCACCCACTCTTCATCTCAGGCCTCCCAAGCTCCCACCAAGAATATCAGCTCAGTTCTTGGCTCCCCTCACCGGACTTTTTCACAAACAGCACACACACATACATGCTCACAAGCTAACATGCAGGCATGCTTATGTGCTCACACACACTTTAAAACATGCACACACAGGTCTATGTTCTAGTATATCCGTGCACACACAAACACTCCAGGTGGCTGCTCACACACACACCAGCTCTTAACTTTGAACCTATTTCCCCTGCATATGAAATGTCCTTCCCTCAGACTTTGAAGCTAACCAACCTTCAAGAGGAAGGCAAGACCCTACCTCCACCAGGATGGCATCCTCTCCAGATGGAACCGAATTCTTCCTTTCCTCATTCTCCTACATGGGCTGGTACAGAATCTCCATCACAAGGCCCATCACCAAAGTCCATCTCCCTCAGTATAGATGTCCTCTGCCCACTTCCTTTCAGTGTCATTCATTCTCTGGGAAAGAGGGTGATGTTCTTTCCAGCTTGGCCACCTCTCATGGTCCCTAGCAGAGAGCACCCCAAAAGGTGCTCCCACAGGCTGTTGCAATAGAAAGGCAAGGAGAGCTTAGACTACAGAAAACAGGAAAATCTGGTTGCTCGCTCAGGGCTGCCCTCATCCCCCCAAGTCCTGGCCCAGGCAGCACTAACTCCTCTCTCTCTTTCACTTTCCCTTCACCAGCAGTTCTCAACATTTATTGCAACAGAGCATTCTCTCCAGCACCTGGTGAAGCTGCTGAACGCTTGTGCACAAAAATGTTGTTTTAAAATGCATAAAATAAGCAAAGATTACAAAGAACCCAATAATACTGAAATCCAGGTCTGAGTAGACTTGAGTGGGAGACCCTCCCCCGCCACCAACTGCAGAGCTGTGTTAGAGCCCATCCCCATCCTCCACATCTCTTATCTCCAACCCCCTCCAGGTGGACCCTCCTTCTGGTAGAAAATACCCTGAGGTGGTGAGATGCAGAGACAAAAGTCAGGATAGCTCGTTTCTAAAAGGCTGTGGCTGCTGTTTCACACAGCAAGATCTGAATCATGATTTATGGTTTGCAGAGCTTGGGGGGAAGGAAAGAGAGAGAGAGAGAACACTCATGGACAAAGCACAAGAAATAGCTAAAGCTGGTGCATAATTGTTCCCACTGCAGTGATGTCTTTGAACTGAAATCTGTGGACTTTACAAGTATTTTCTGTGCTTTTATTGTTGACTCCACTGGGCACTGTATACAATAAGCATTAGGACCAGCAGGGACATAAGTCATATGAATCCAAGGATCACACAAGCTCAGAGTAGAAAAAGAGCTTGGTTTTTGTTTTTTCTTTTAACCAGTGGCAAAGCATAGGAAATTAGGTAATTTTTATATTAGATATTTGGGATTTTTTTCGTACTGTGTCTATTTTCTTTTAATGACAGTTGTCAGAAGTCACTTTTAAGGAAGTACTTTGAAATTGAATAGACAATGTCTCACACATTTACTTTTCCTATTTTTTGTGAAAGTCAGATAAGATGTGGGGACAGGCACTGGGTGCTTCATCCCTCCATACTCAGCAAATGCAAGCTTTTTAAAAGCCTCTCTTTCCAGAAGGTTGGGAGGGGAAACTAGGGGTCTGTTAGGAGGCACCTGGCTGGGTTCCTGTCTTTGTGGCTCAGCTCCCTCCAGAAATGCTGTGTAGGGATGGTAGATGGGAGGAGGACTCCCCCACATTGTTCATGCCCTGGGATCTGTGAATATGGCGTGTTACACAGTGAAAAGGAATTGAGGTGGCAGATGGAATTAAGGCTGCTCACACCTGGCCTTAAAATTATGAGGTCATCCTGGATCACCTGGGTAGCCTTGGCATCATCATAAGGACCCTTAAATATGCAGAAGGGAGGCAGGAAAGGGCTGGAAAGATGTGATCATGGTAAAAGGCACACAAAGGCCCCGTGCTGGCTGTGAAGATGGAGGAAGGGGCCACAATCTAAGGAGTGCAGCCAACCTCTAGACACTGGAAAAGGCAAGAGATGGATCCTTCCCTGGAACCTGTAGAAAGGACACAGCCTTGTGACACCCACATCAGACATCTGGCCTCCAGAATTGTAAGATAATAAGTTTGTATTGTTACGCTGTTAAGCTTGTGGTAATTTGCTACAGCAGCCAAACTAACATAGAGCAGGCCTCCCAGTGCCATCATCGGGAACCGAACTCCAAAGTCCAGAACCTGCATCTACAGCCACTTGAATGGTGTGTGACCTGAGCAACCTCTCTGCATCCCCATTATTTCATTTTAAAGTGTGTGCAATCAAGCCTCCAATAGGATTGCTAGTCCTACATGAAATTGGGCTAATTAATTATAAACAAGAAAAGTATGGGTTAGTTTATTGACTTTTTTCAAGCAGCCTGAGGGGGGAAATATTTCAGATTTTTTAAAACCTGAGATAGAAATTCCTAATTGGTATTAATTAGTTTTTCCCGTGTGTAGGGAAAAAAAGTTTGAATAGCTCTAATTGGTTTGGCTCAGCGGAGAGAGCATCACCCTGTGGACTGAAAGGTCCCGGGTTCGATTTTGGTCAAGGGCATGTAGCTTGGTTGCGGGCATATTCCCAGTAGGGAGTGTGCAGGAGGCAGGTGATCGATGTTTCTCTCTCATCGATGTTTCTAACTCTCTATTTCTCTCCCTTCCTCTCTGTAAAAAATCAATAAAATATATATTTTTTTAAAGTTTGAATATATGTAAACATTTTACTTTTTGATAATCACATGTATGGCTTTAGATCAAGCTAATAAGCCCTCTTGGGAAGGGACCAGGAAGTCAGTAAGGAACTCCCCTGTGGAGTAAAGGAACAGTCCTGGGCAGGCCTTCCCAAGTCATAACACTGATTCACCAGAACTTTGCGACTGGCAAATATAACCGGGTAGGAACTGCCCCGTTGGCCTTCCTCAGGCAGAGCACAGGGTGACTCCTGTGACACCTGTATTGTGAGCTGTGGGAAACCAGCCCCTCACTCTGGGGCTGTATAGCTATGACAGAAAACCACATCTGCATGCCTTTGCCACTGGGACCACATTAAATGTAATGGGTACTGCTGTAATTAGATTCCCTGTGGTGAATTCCTCCATGGAGAGGCATTTTTCCAATTTCAGAAATTACTCCTTTTTTATTTCTGGTTGTAGGGTTTTAGGAGTTTAATGCATCTCATTCTTACAAAGGCCAGCACAGAGAACCTGGCATAGATTTTGTAAGGGGCCATCACTTGCTGAACTACACTGGGCCAGACCCCAATTATATATAATCTCTCACACTCAACTCCTTCCTTCATGAAATATGTATAATATCTACTTCATAAGGCTGTCAAGGATTAAGTTAAATGGAATAAAATAGTATAGCCAGGGACACAGCTGGGAAGAAATAGAACTAAAAGCCACCCCACAGGCTCCCTGGTTTTCATTCCCCCCAATCCGCATACCCGCATCGTGGAAGTTCCTAGGTCTTTCCTCCCTGTGAATTTATTTCTCATTCCATCATGTGACCTGGCTTTTCATTCCATGCCCTACCAACCATTGAACCAATATTCTACTCCCCACCTACACATTCACTTAAAGGAGTGCATTTTTTAAGTTTGTCAATAATAAAAGAAAGTGTGCCCTGACCTCCATTAGGAAACTGTAAAATTCATTCATCAATGTACAACCAAGTTCCTGTGGTTTTTAGAACTCTTCTAGAAACCAGGGGTGCCGAGGGCCCAGCCCCTTGAGCTGACATTATAGACAATGAACAATCAACAAATTAAAAAAGAAGAACTCGCCAGCTGTTCTGAGTGTCATGCAGAGACTGCTATAGACTGATGTCCAATGAAAGTGTCTCCATGAAGGTTGAGTTTTATTAAAAAGAAACCAGGAGGAGCCTGCTGCCTGCAGAGAGAACAGCTGGTGTGAAGGCCCCACAGCAAGAACAAACTGATGTACTGGAGGAACAAAGGAGGATAGAGTGGATGGAGAGTGTGGGAGGGGGAGCTGCCCGAGAAGACTTCAGGATGCAGGCAGGAGCCAGAACCCATCAGGCTCTATGGCCAATGGCAGGAGAATGGATTTTTCTCTAAGGATAATGAGAAGCCAAAGGGTAGTGTTAAGCAAGAGAGTAACAAGGCCTGGTTTGCATTTTGTTGTGTGTTTTTAGATCTCTCCAGCTGCTGTACGCAGAATGGACCTGAGAGGTCCAGTAGAGAGTGGAAGCAGAGAGAAGGTGTCTCCCAGGGGAGGAAGATAGTGGCTTGTCATGGAGGGCAGAGGTGGAGGTGGAGAGAAGTGGACAAGGGTGAGGTTTGTTCTGGATAGACAGGCAACAGAACTTGAACCAGGGAAAGGTTTCTCTAGTTAATCCATCCCACCCTGATTATGGCTCCTGAGGGGAGAGCACATGTCTCTCTCCATTCACTTTGGACTTGTCCACATGACTTTCTCCAGCCAATGGAATGTGCACAGAAGTGACAGTGTATAAATACAGCAGAGAGCTTAGTGGGCAAAGGGAGGGTGGATCATAAACTCTTGTTTCTGCTGCCCTTCCTGAGCTTCTACCTGCACCATGAGAAAAGCACTCCCCAGGCAGTGCCTGCACTGCCAGCCTGGGTTTTGGATGAGAAGACACATGGACCCCCACTGGGCCCCAATGAGTTTACCCAAGAGCATCAGATCCCAGAAAGCTTCAGCCTACCTGCTGACCGATGAACAAAAAGCAAATATTCATGAATATGTAAGTTACAGAGATTCCAGGAGTATTTGATTCTGTGACAAAAGCTACCTTCTACAAGAACACCTTCTAGACATTTGGCTTAAGCAGCTGCATAAAGAGTGGTTCAGTTGTGGGGTGGGTGGTTGACAAAGTAGGGTGGACTACATTTTAGAACACATTTAACAAACAGGAATACCTCCTAGTTTATGGAGGATGAGATATAACTTTTACACATTTGGATATATTGGAAAATCAAATTATTTTCATTTGGAGTTTAACATCTCAAATAAAATTTTAAATACTTTATATGCACTCTAATCATTGTCAAACATTTTATTCCCTGAAATTGTTTAATTCACATTTATTCAAAAAGAAAGTTCATCTAGAGTTAAAACTAGTTTCCCCCCAAGAGTTTCTAAAGAGCTTAAAAATGGGATTAGAAAGGATGACACCCACTAACTGTCATCATCTCATCTTCATCATTCAGCTGGGTGGGGCTGGGGAGCAAGCCTGTTGAGTTCAAGGTGGGAAAATGACTCTCCTTGAACTCACGCCTGGGTCATTCTAAGAAATAATGCTCACTGTGTTTTGGATGGTCTGCTGTGAAGACATCCAAGGGAAGCTTTTTCAACAAAGCAGGAATTTTAGTGTAGTTTTTTAAATCAAAACAAAGTCATCTTTTTTGAAATTTTATTAAATTTATTGAGGTGACATTGGTTAATAAAATTATATAGGTTTCAAGTGTACAATTCTATAATACATTATCTGTATACTAAAGGTCTGAATAAAATTTGTGCACAAGGGGATGTCCCTCAGCCTAGCCTGCACCCTCTCCAATCTGGGACTCCTCAAGGGATGTCTGACTGCCCGTTTAGGTCCTATCCTGGTAGGATCAGGCATAAATGGGCAGTCAGACATCCCTCTCAGAATCCAGGACTGCTGGCTCCCAACTACTTGCCTGCCTGCCTTCCTGACTACCCCTAACCGCTTTTGCCTGCCAGCCTGATCACCCCCTAACCACTCCCCTGCCAGCCTGTTTGTCCCTAATTACCCTTTCCTGTAGGTCACCCCTAACTGCCTTCCCCTGTAGGCCTGGTCACCCCTAACTGCCTTCCCTGTAGGCCTGGTTGTCCCCAGCTGCCTTCCCCTGCAGGCTTGATTGCCCCCAACTGCCCTCTCTTGCAGGCCTGGTTCCTCCCAACTGCCCTCCCTTGCTGGCCATCTTGTAGTGTCCACCTTGTGTCTACATGGGGGCAGCCATCTTGTGTGTCAGAGTGATGATCAATTTGCATATTCTTTTATTAGATAGGATAGAGGCCTGGTGCATGGGTGGGAGCCAGCTGGTTTGCCCTAACGGGAGTCCTGGGCTAGGCTGGTGGTTTCCTTGGGGCATGGGGCAGCCTGGGCACACTGGTTTGCACACCGATCACATCCACTGGAGACCCAAGTGGAAGCCCTGGTATCTGGGATTTATTTAGCTTCTATAATTGAAACTTTGTAGCCTTAAGTGGAGGCCAAGGCAGGCCAGAGCAGGCGGAAACCTTGGCTTCCTCCATTGCCAGGGAAACCCAAGCCTTCTGCTTTCTCCGTGGCTGCAGCCATCTTGGTTAGGTTAATTTGCATACTTGCTCCTGATTGACTGGTGGATGTGGCTTGTGAGTATAGTGGGGGTATGGTCAATTTTCATATTACTCTTTTATTATATAGGGTTATATTGTATGTTCACCACCCAAACTCAAGTCTCCCATCATCAGATATTTGACCCCTCCTGTACTTCCCACTAACCCCCTTTTCTTCTGGTAACCACCCTACTATTGTCTGTGTCCATGAGTTTTAAGACAAAGTCATCTTAAATAACATAAGATACATAGCGTTTGTGGGAAAGAATTCTAACCTGATATTTGATTCATGAATAACTTTATATCAATTTTCATTCATTGAATATCATAGGTCCACATAACAATGTAATATTTATAATTAACTTAATGCTCCCCAATGAATAGATACATAAACCATAATGTTTCTTTAGTTTATCTTTTTATAACATAATTTTCTACCAAATAGTAGCATACATTCATGGAAAGTAGTTGAATATGCATTATTAAGTGAAAAAAAAAGATATAAAATAATACCCTTTGCATGATATAATAAAATTAAATATAATACTAAATATTGTGTATATATATGTATATATATATATATGTATATATATATATATATATGTATATATATATATATATATTACATATTTATGTATATACAGATCTTTGGGTGGATTAATATTATATTATAAATCTATCAAGTTTTCTATTTTATGTTTTTTGTTTCTACATCACTTAAATCCCATATGATAAATACACATTTTCTCTAGAATTAAAAAAAATCAACAAAGATGTATTTACCTAGAGGAAATACAGGAAGAAATCATTCAGACCAGAAAAGCCTGAGGGGAAGATCCTAACACTAAAACATTGCAGCTAAATTGTTCTGAAACAGGCCTGCAAGAGAATCACATCATTATGATTGGCCCATAGGATAATGAAGACCCCAACTTACATTTCACAGTTCATGCCTCCTGACAGCCTAACACATGCTTACTGATGCTTAGTGTATTTTAATACAGGTACAGAATTAATATTTTATGTCTGCCGATTGTTTCTCTGTTTTAGGGTATCTACAGCCTGAACAAGCAAGTCATAGCCTGAAGACATAAAAACACACAGCTAAATGCACACTTCCTCTTACTGTCAGGAACCACGGATACATTAAAGGGCATGATTGGGAGGAAGGTACACTTTGGAGGTTTGATCTAACCCATTTTCACATTCAAAGGGTGCTTTGAGTATTTTCTCAGAAGTACATAATTATGCTGAAAGCAGAAAGCACTTAGCATCAGCTGAATGCTTGCTCGAAGTCTGAGTTGGAGATACAATAACGCGTCAGCTGACACAGTGATGGGCTGCTGAGCTCCAAAGGACTAGCCAGTCGCCAGCTGCTGGGAGTGGGATCTGCAGGGGTCTGTTATGCCTCCTATGCACCAGGGAGGTCCATCTTTTCCTGAACTTTCTCTGCCCTCCCTCTTCTTCCTGACTCACCCCCCACTCCCTTGGGAAAGAAAAACCAAGAGGCAAACAAGATTCAACTCAGTCCTGTAGCAGATGAGTTGATTTCAGACTCCTGGTTGTACAATCTTCACAAGAGTTTGTGATCAACCCTCTCTTTGCCCTTGGTGTCTGAACTTGAATGAAACCCAAAGGTCACATAAGCTTCAGGAGAAAATTGCTCAAGTTCACTGACAGCTAAGTCAAAACCTCCAAATTAGACCATAACTGTCTTCAAACACAGATTCACCAAGGCTTTGAAGCTGGATGCTTCCAACAAGGCTGTCTGGCCAAGGGAAAATTCAACAGACTCTTAAACTTTGCAAGTTTCAGACTTTTTAAGCCCTGAGCTCCTGATCCCTCTGTTTAATAACCAAATTGAAGTGTTAGTGTTGGACAAGGGCTGTCATCATAACTTGATATCATGTCCAAAACCAGCATCATACTCAAAATAGCCTACCTGGATGTGCCAGTCAGTCTGAAACTGAAGCTCTGCAGGTTTCTTCAAAGTCCTGTCTTTTGTAAGATTGTGGTCATCTCATGAATTGCTGTTTTTAAAAAAAGGAATCTTTTTTAAAGTTGATTCAAAAAATTGATTTTCTATTTTTAACTATAATACTTCAAAGTCAATAAGTGCTGGAACTTCCCTATAACTCTCTCTTCTAAATCATGAGGTGTTTTATTAAAGAGTACTAGAATGAGATGGACACCAACTTCCTCTGTGGCAGGTCACCCTTCCTGGTCCTGAGCTTCTATTACCTTGGGGAGACGGAGGAGCCAGCTGTCAACAGCACTGAAATCAATGACCAACTGCACTGAACCCCATTTTCGGATGAGCCCTGGGGACCCAGACTCATATGGGTCCCTGGAGTGCACAGAAACTCAGAGAAACTGAAAGGCAGAGTTCCAGAAGCTCGTGCACACATGCACACAAAAGGCAGAGGTCTGGAGGCAAGACCGCATGCATAGACACAGCTAATCCTTATAACCAATTGGCTTGGAGGTCAATAATCCCCAGTGATACCAACAACAATCAAGAATTAACTAAAAAAAAGACTGTACACACAGTTCACAAAGGGGTGCATCAGGAGTGTCCACCTCAGGTAACTGGGGAGTCAGACCTACTGGACCACATAGGACAGCTAGCATGCAAAGCTACTCTACCAACTCAGGGAAGCAGCGAAATATGCAGAGACTAAAGAACAGATCACAGGGGAGAATCCAAGATGGCGGCATAGGTAAACACCTACACAGCTGCCTTGCACAACAATTTCAAAACTACAACTAAAAGACAGAGCAAACATCATCCAGAACCACAGGAAAGCCGTCTGAGTGAAAATTCTACAACTAGAAGGAAAGAGAAGGGCTCACAGAGACCCAGAGGAGCTGCAAAACGCTGAGGTACAGAGACGCACATGTGGCGAGAGTAGGTGCCGGAGAACCTGACTGGCTTTCTCTGGCTGGAGAGAGACAGAGACTCTCAATGGCATTGAACCCCTTATCCTATGACACTAAACCCCAGATCCAGCTGAAACTCATACAGGGGCAGTTTGGACTGTGAAAAGGGATAAGTGCACGGAAATTTAGGGGAGACACAAAAGATTAGAAGTCTGATGGTGCGCATGGCACTGCGCACAGAAGACTGACTGCTGATTGAGCAGCTGGCTTTCACGATTGAGCAGGAGACAGACCCTCCCAACTGTGCCACTTCTAACTCCACTAGACCCCAATTTCAGGCAAAACCCTGGGGACCCAGACTTATATGGTCTCGGAGTGCAGGGGAGCCAGAAGGGCAGCAGTCTAGAGTCACTGTGAGAGAGCGCACACATAGGGACTGCTCCAGCAATTGCCCAGTCACATGAGACTCAGGGGCCGTGGAGGGCAGGGCCGACTGGAAGGCAAGGCAGTCTGTTAAACCCTGAGACTCCACCCATTCCAAGCTCAACAGAGAGGCTTTTACACATTTGCAAGTCTGGTATCATAAGGCTGAATCCAAAACAGAAGTTCTCCTGGCATAGTGAAAATGCCGAGACAAAGGAAGAGATCACAAACAAAAGAAATGGAGGAAAACAAATGACTGGATATAGAGTTCAAAACCACGCTTATAAGGTTTTTCAAGAATATCCTAGAAAAGTTGGATAAAGTTAGCAAGATCCAAGAGGAGATGAAAAAGAACCAACTGGAGATGCAAAAGATACAACTAGAGATGGAAAAGGACCAACTAGAGATGGAAAAGGACCAACTAGAAATTAAACATACACTGACTGAAATAAAAAAATATTATACAGAGACCTAACAGCAGACTAGAGGAAGGCAAGAATCCAGTAAAAAATTTGAAATATAAAAAGTCAGAAAACACTCAACTGAAAAAGCAAGAAGAGAAAAGAATCCAAAAATGTGAAGATAATATAAGGAGCCTCTGGCACAGCTTCAAGCATACCAACATCAGAATTGTGGGGGTGCCAGAAGGAGAGAGAGAGCAAGATACTGAAAACCTATTTAAAGAAATAATGACTGAAAACTTCCCACATCTGGTAAAAGAAATAGACTTACAAGTCCAGGAAGGACACAGAACCCCATATAAAAGGAATCTAAAGAGGACTACATCAAGACACATCATAATTAAAATACCAAGAGCAGGGGGAGAATCCAAGATGGCGGCATAGGTAAACACCTACACTGCTGCCTCACACAACAATTTCAAAACTACAACTAAAAGACAGAACGAACATCATCCAGAACCACAGGAAAGCTGGCTGAGTGGAAGTTATACAGCTAGAAGGAAAGAAGGGGGCTCATGGAGACCCAGAGGAGCTGCAAAAAGCTGAGGTACTGAGAGAGCGGGTGCCGGAATACATGGCTGGTTTTCTCTGGCAGGAGGGAAACGGAGACTCTCAAAGGCATTGAACCCCTTATCTTATGACACTAAACCCCAGATCCAGCCGAAACTCATACGGGGGGAGTTTGGACTGTGAAAAGGGAGAGGTGCATGGAAATTTAGGGGAGTCACAAAGAATCAGAGGTCTGGTGGCACACCCGCCACAGCGCGCAGAGGACAGATTGCTGATTGTGCCGCTGGCTTTTGTGAGTGGGCGGGAGACAGACCCTCCCAACTGTGCCACTTTTGACTCCACTAAGCCCCCGTTTCGGGTGAAACCCTGGGGATCTAGACTCCTGTGGTCCTGAAGCACAGGGGAGCCGGAAAGGCAGTGGACTAGAGGTACTGCGGGAGCAAGCACAAGGACCACTCCAGCAATTACCCAGTCATGTGAGACTTAGGGGCCGTGGAAGGTGGGGCCAACTGGAAGGCAAGGTGGTCCCTTAAGCCCTGAGACTCCACCCATCCCAAGCTCAACAGAGGCTTCTTCAGTTTTGCAAGTCTGGGATTATAAGGCTGAATCCAACACAGTTCTCCCAGCATAGTGAAAATGCTGAGACAAGGAAAGGGATCACAAACAAAAGAAATGGAGGGAAAAAAACGACTGGACATAGAGTTCAAGACCACACTTATAAGGTTTTTCAAGAATATGCTAGAAAAGTTGGATAAAATTAGCAAGAGCCTAGAGGAGAT
Organism: Lasiurus borealis; assembly: GCA_004026805.1. NCBI lineage: Eukaryota > Metazoa > Chordata > Mammalia > Chiroptera > Vespertilionidae > Lasiurus > Lasiurus borealis. The sequence goes on from PVJN01017001.1 coordinate 40,859, forward strand.
GAAAAAGGACCAACTAGAGACACTGACTGAAATAAAAAGTATTATACAGAGTCCTAACAGCAGACTAGAGGAAGGCAAGAATCAAGTCAAAAATTTGAAATATAAAAAAGCAAAACACATTCAATGGGAAAAGCAAGAAGAGAAAAGAATCCAAAAATGTGAAGATAATGTAAGGAGCCTCTGGGACAGCTTCAAGCATACCAACATCAGAATTATGGGGGTGCCAGAAGAAGAGAGAGAGCAAGATACTGAAAACCTATTTAAAGAAATAATGACTGAAAACTTCCCATACCTGGTGAAAGAAATAGACTTACAAGTCCAGGAAACACGCAGAATTCCAAATAAAAGGAATCCAAAGAGGACTACACCAAGACACATCATAATTAAAATACCAAGAGCAAAAGACAAAGAGAGAATATTAAAAGCAGCAAGAGAAAAACAGTTCATTACCTACAAGGGAGCACCCATACGACTGTCAGCTGATTTCTCAACAGAAACGATGCAAGCCAGACGGGAGTGGCAAGAAATATTC